>MU225377.1:160926-176030 GCA_018584345.1 Thuja plicata
AACAATACTTTATAAAATAAAGTATCCCAACCATATAGTCTGACTCAGATATAAAATAAATGTCCACGTAGCACTTGTGACTGACTGGCATCCTCCGAAAAGCGGCCATTAGACTATCCGGATGGCTGGATAGGCTAATCAGGCATAAAATTGCATTACTGCAGAGAAGGGGACATTACACTTGCAATCCTACATACGAAACTTGTCTAACAGAGCCCTGACATATTTGGATTGAGAAATGAATATACCAGAAGACTGCTGCCAAACCTCAACACCGAGACAATAATGCATGAGGCCAAGGTCAGTCATATTAAAAGATTGACATAAATTCTGTTTGATTCCCTGAATCAAAGATGCCGAACTGCTAGTGATGATCAGATCATCCACATAAATGACCATAAGGATGATGTCATTGTCAGTAGTCTTGATGTACAAATTTGAGTCTGAAGAACTCCTCTGGAAGCCTTGATCACTGAGGTACTTATCAATTTTCATGTACCATGCCCTGGGGGCTTGCTTCAAACCATAGAGAGCTTTCACTAGTCTGAGAACCTGGTGTTCTTTACCAACAACCTTGAAACCAAGAGGCTGTGTCATGTAGACCTCTTCCTGTAGGTCACCATTCAGGAAAGCACTCTTGACGTCCATCTGATGGACCTGCTAGCAAAACTGAGCTGCAATGGCTAGAACTAATCTGATAGTGTTCATTTTTGTTGTATGAGCAAAAGTCTCCTCATAGTCAATTCCCTGACGCTGGGAGAAGCCCTTCGCAACTAGACGAGCTTTGTACTTATCCAAAGTACCATCAAACTTGTACTTTATTTTGTAGATCCATTTGCAGCCAATGGGTTTCTTCCTTGGTGGAAGATCAGAAAGGACCCAGGTGTGATTCTTCAGCAGGCTATGGTGTTCAGAATTCATGGCCTGTTCCCACTCTGTAATTCCTTTAGCCTCTAAGTATGTCTGCGGTTCAAAGTTTCAAACACACTGTGAATGTTGGCCATGAGAGCAATATTGATAGTCTTTGTAGGTTTGCTCTTCTTTCGAGCAGTTCTCCCCTCGATGAGCTCATCATCTGGAAGATCAACAAGTATACTAGCCCACCATTTAGGCCGGAGAGGAGTACCAACATTATTATCAGGCAATGCTCTATGATCTGGTTCCTCATCAGAAGAAGCATCTGCATATCTAGGTGAAGCAGGAAGAGAGGTCGGAGGTGTTTGTACAGGAATCACCGGTACTACTGGATCTACTTGAGCTGCTGGAGCCCTCCCAGGAGATGGACCTAATGGAAGACAAACTCCCAAATCACGAGTCTTAATAAACTGGTCTGCTGAATCAGGAATAGGAGAGACAGGCATGAATGGTCCTCACTGCTCATCAAAGACTACATCACGACTGTATAGGAGACGAGATGTCTCAAGGTCAATCAAGCGGTAGGCTTTGTGAAGAGCACTGTATCCAACAAGCATGGGTTTCTTACTCTTGGCATCCAACTTGGTGTGAGACGCATCAGGGATCCAAACATAGGCAAGAGAGCCAAAAACCTTCAGGTGACTGATTCTGGGCTTGCGACCTGACCAAGCTTCTTCCAGAGTCTTGTCTTTGACCACCGCAGTGGGTGACCGGTTCAAAAGGTAGATTGCAATGTTAACTGCTTCCGCCCAAAATTTCTTCAGAACATGTCTGTGATCAAGCATAGACCTAGCCATCTCGGTGATTGTTCTGTTTCTTCGTTCAACTACATTGTTCTGTTGTGGTGTGTGGGGTGTGGTTAATTGGCGCTTGATGCCATGAAGATCACAGAAGCTAGAGAATTTAGTAGAACGAAATTCCCCCCATTATCTGTCCTAAGAGCAATAATAGATTTCCCAGACTCTTTTTCAACTAGAGGTTTAAACTTCTGAAATACAGTAAATGCTTCAGATTTCTTTTTAAGAAAATAAACCCACATTTTTCTACTGAAATCATCAACAAACAACAAAAAATACCTAGACCCAAGAACAAAAGGAGTGGCCATAGGGCCGCAGATATCTGCATGAACAAGTTGAAGTACTTGAGAAGCCCGCCATATATCACCAACAGGAAAAGGTGTGCGATGTTGCTTCCCAGCCTGGCATGCATCACAAACTCCAAGCCGTTTAGTTTGAATCTTTGGCAAACCGAGGACAACCCTGTCACGAACAAGTTGAGAGAGAGCGCACATTTAAGTGACCATAAGGTTGATGCCAAAGAAAACTGATAAGACTGCCGAGCAGCCATAGCAAGGTCCTGAGAAGTAGCAGAATCTGCAAGTCTGAAAAGACCATGATGCTCAAGACCAACTGCAAGAACAGACCGAGTCTCCCTATCAGTGATGGTGCACTAATGTGATCTGAAGGTGATGTCCTGTTGTGGAGAGTGTCACAACATTTGACTGACTGAGGGAGAGTTCTATCCCTTGAACGTGGCACACATCGAGGAAAATGAGATTCCTCCCAGCAGACTGAATTTGAATGTTGCCTTTCCCGACAACAGTGTACTCTTCTCCTCTACCAAAAATAACAGAATTTGAATAAGGCTGGTAGTCAGTGAACCAACCTTTGCGGTGGCTGAAATGACGAGAGGCACCTGAATCAATGTACCAGGCAAACGACTTGACATGATCTGCTGGTCTTTTAGCCATGAAGGCGTAAAAGGCAGATTCTGTCTGCTCAGTGTGCTCTACGCTGTTCGCTTTGGGCTGCGAACCAGATTGCTTAGATAGGGCAGCTAAGCGCTTTCGACATTCAACCTTCATGTGACCATACTTGTGGCAGTAGTTGCATTGAATATTCTTTTTCTTGGAGCCTTCTGATGCTGGAGTAGAGGGCCTCTGCTGAGAAGACTGCTGAGAATGAGACATGCCTTTATCCTTCTGAAAGGATTTAGCAAAAAAGGCTTGCTCGGTGGAGGTGGAGCTGGAATTGCTACCGAACTGTTGTTTCAATCGATCTTGCTGAAGCAAAAGTGTGCAGAGATCGGTGAATTTCAGATCAACACCAGTAGAAGTGATGTTGAGGGTCTCGATAAAATGCTCGTAGGACCTGGGTAAACTTTTGAGAGTGATTAGCACAATGTCCTCTTCCTCCATCTTGCGTCCAGTGGCAAGCAACTGATCACGGATCTCTTGAATCCAATTTAGGTGATCCTGGAGCAATTTCCGCTTATCCATGACAATAGAAAACAGAGTGTTCATGAGAAAGAAATTCCCGCTTTTATCTGATGTCTCATGTAGGGTTTTGAGATGTTCCCATATCTCGACAGTTGTTTTGCTAGATGGAATCTAAGGGAGCTAATAATTTGCCACTGATAATTTGTGAAACATGATTGCTTCCCGTCTCTGCTGGTCATAGGTGACTTGATCAGGACCAACTGTAGTCGAACGCTTTGTATTACCCAGAACCACTTGATTGCTGCCGCGATATTCGAAGATGGTTAGCATTCGCTGCTTCCACGTGCTATAATTTCGACCATTAAATTTTTGATTTCCCTCGAGCAGAAGACTGGTGAGTGATGCTAAGGCACAAATTTCAATGAAAAACGTGAAGAACTGAGAAGGCACGTACTTCGAGGTGAAATGTCAGAAGATCCAAAAAAAGGAAGTGGTACCCACAAGAGAGCTCAAAAAACCTAGAAGGAATATGCTGTCAGATTTTGGATCCGTTGGCTTGAAAATTGAGGCACAAAAATCGAGGCATCCAAAAAAAGGATGACAACCCAGTTGAGATCTCGAAAAACCCACCAAGAATTTGGGATCGAAAAAATTTTGGGCCCAAAAATTAGGGCTTTCGACCAAAAAACAGGTCGCGGCTGAAAGCTTCAAAATGGCAATTTTTGCAGAAATAAACAGCTCCGTGAGCTTGCAGAGGTGGTGTGTAGGGTTTAGACGCGAGCTGAGTGCTGGGACGCATTTCAGACTTGGCTCTAAAGGAGGAGGATAGGAGCCGCGAAAGTGCAGAGGTCGTGCAAAAGAGTCCGAGGCTGCGTGGGCGGTAAACCACAAAAACCCTAGACAATTTAAAAAACAAATTTCAGAGAGAGTATAAGATCTCAAAAATAATTTCAAAATTTTTGGGTTCAGATAATTTCGAATTGAAATTATAAAAATTTCAAATTAATTAAAGATTTTGCTCTGATACCATATTGTGGTAAAGATCTCGATATATTAACAAAGATCGAATGATCTATATATACAAAAGAATGGAACGATGTTTGCTTAGGAAATGATTGTAAAGAATAGAAACATTCTATTCTAGCTACATGCAACTAAATATTAGAAATATTAGTTTCTATTTTAACTACAGGCAACTAAATATTAGAAAGATTCTAATATTTACAAGATATTTACAAACAGATAATAGATAACCATTAATAGCGTTGAAATAAAAATTTAATACAATGAACCTCCCTCTATGTTGTCTTTTGAACTTCATTGAGAACCTTTACATTTGTCTTTGAAGACTTAAGGAATCCCGTCTGAATGAGAGTTCACCCTTAGTCTCTTCAAAAAAGTTGACATCCCTCATGCTTGCATTCATTTCATAAGGGCTCCTCTCTAAATGTTCTATTGTTGAAAATTTGACTGCCAATTTGAGGGAGTAGCTTATCTTGTTGTATAGTTGTTCTATCATTGCCCTTTGAATTACCTTGTCTCCCCATGTCTTCTTCATCTCTTGCCATGTATTTACTCGCAACGAAATCCATTAACAATGATCTAAGGGCTAGAGTTGATATTGCTCAATTTAGTTTACAAAAATAAAATGATCTACAATGAAGGGAGGAACACCTATGGATACATACAAGATATGAAAAGATGGGAGAGAAAGCACCAATACCTATACACACTAAAACTTTGAATAAAGAAATAATTTGATTAAGATAAATACAACGGTGAGAGGAATGTTCCCCATTTATACACCACTCTAAGATGATAATTTGGCTTGGTCAAGCCACATATTCCAATACAATATAATGTTAACCTTACCCATTTTACTAATATTTGTAGATCCTAGAAAAAGTTTAAGGTACCAAAATAAGAGAAAAGGTAACCCAAGGTATACCATATGTAAGTAACTCAATGGGACAAATAGGAAATAGGGACAATTCAATATTACTATCTCTAACATCCCTCTTAAGATTGACTAGGGCCTTTGAGAAACAAGCTGTTTGATCATCCCCATGTAAGGAGAGCTTCGGAAGCTCAAACCAATTCAAATAGAGGAATTAAATGTGCAGAAAAATGCTAGCCTTGCTTAGAGATGCCGAGCCTTGATTCTCCCTGTTGATAAAGGCAATGCTTGAAAGAGTGCTAACTTTAGTCTCACATGAGAGAAGTCAAATAAAATAATTGTGCTAGTGGTTGGTTTTTATTTCCAATATGAAAGAAATCGAATCCGTATGAATTTGACATTTAAAATCTGATCATCATTTTGAAGGTTGGCTATTAGATAAGGCTAATATTAATTCACACCTTGCAAGGCTAACTACATGTTGACATTCATTCACAAGTAGACAAATCCTGTAGGATTATTAAATAAAGGGTCCTATAAGGACATGCCACATATTCAATCTCTCACTCCATCTCCTACTCCAAAAAAAAGAATTGAGTCTTGTGGGGGATTCCTCCAGTTTTAGATGCATAGAAGAATGCTTTGAAAGGTATTAAAGTGCATATAAATGTGTAGATCTCTGAACTAGCTTTCCAATGGTTCAACAAGCTCAATCAAAGAAGATGCAGAAGTTATGAACTTCAGAATATCCTGTGCCATGTCAATTTGTAATGCCCAATCAAATGTCAATGTTGAATATGAACCGCACTAAATGACAAATGCATTTTTACTCTTTTTTGTTGTTGCAAAATTTCCAATTTTGGAGGCAGATTTGCATTGACCATATGCATCTTTTAGAATGAAAGTCTTGTGAATTGATGTTGAAAATTTCACTTCCGCTCTTATGAATAAGTTGCTTTGACACCATGAAAAAATTGATAAGTATATGTAACAAGATTGAAATGATGTTGCTCAACTCTAATCATACAATGAAAATTTCAAAAATGGAGTGAAGAACATGGATAAATATGGTGGCAGCCTTAAGCCAAAGTCTTTTCTTAGATCATTTAGTGAGGTTTGGTCATGGAACCCACATGCCATACAATTAAATTTGTGAGAATGCCATTATAACTAATGCACTACTTGTAGGGATACTATTGCACTTACAACTTAACTTGTGGGGCTACCAGTGTGTATTTCTCCACCTATAGGTATACTGCTGTAACTGCTCTACTAGCTCCTCTAGTGGGACTATTGTGCTTATCATCTATTCTTGTGGGTCTACTCTGCTACTCCATTGCACTACCAATTCCTATTCTGCTTGTAGAACCACTATGGCACAACCCTTTACTCCACCCATTCCTCCTCTTGTGGGATTACTTCATCTTCAAATCTTCCTACTGCATTGCACAACCAACTCTTCTTGCTCCTTCCACAAGACTAGCATACCTCTATATCCTTATACTCCATTGCATCACCAACCTTCTTGTTCCTCCTACGAGACTATCTCTCAAGCTCTTTATCCTTCTAGCTCCTCTTGCTTCTACTTCTTCACTCTTCTAGCATCTCCACTCCTCTTGCTCTAGCTACTGTCATTGCGGGGACTCTATTTTCCTTGTAGATGGGATATTGCTTCAATTGTAGCGGGAATACTACTCTAGTGTGTCCACTAGTGTTTAGATGTCACTTGGGAGGATTTGGACCTTGTTCTCCAACATGAGAACCTTGGAGGGAAACCCTTGATGCCCCAACATTGAACAATGAAATGATCAAAAGCAATATGGATTGAATGGTGAGAGGGATGCCCTCTATCTACACACCATTAGTACTTGTGAAAAGAGGATTGGTTGATTTAGTTGAGGCCTTGTCCAAATATAATATAATTTTAACCTTACACATGTATGCGATTTAATGAATTACTAACACATAGAGGCCCTATAAAAGGTTTAACATACCAAAATAAGAGAAAAGATAACCAATGGGGACCCATAGGATGTAATGTCCCTGTTGGATGAAAACCTAGTTTGTTGGCTATACCTCGAGGGATATTCCTCTGTTGTGTTGGTAGGCGTTTACACAAACTAGATGGTGGGGCCAATAGCCACATGTCCACGAGAGGGTTGGCCTGTCCTAGTTATTTGGTGCGACAAACTCTTAATGCTTGGCACCAATCATCATCAGTTCGGGCTTTTGGCATAGTGGTTATCTTGTGGAGCGTGGTGGGCATGTAATGTTCCTGCTAGATGAAAACCGTATATGTTGGCTAAACCTTGACGAACATTCCGTCATTGTTGCTGGCAGGTGTGTACATGAACTAGATAGTGGACCCAATAGCCATGTGTCCACAAGGGGGTTGGCTTGCATTGGCTCTCTGGTGGGACGAAAACCCCTCTTAACGCTGACAGGGGCCATGCCAAAAGCCCAGATTGACGGTATGATAGGATGCAAACTATGTTTAGTAGGTTTGAGAAGTTCAATTTTGGCAAATTTTCAATAAATGGCTTGTGTGCGGTAATGGTTACATATGAACATCTATATTTTTTTTTGCCCTTTTGTATGAGATTTGAAATCCATTGGAACTCGACAATATCCTTAGTGCATTATTCAACGAATGCACGCAACATGGTGTCCAAATATACGCCTGTACATTTTTTGCACCACCATGCCTATCGCTTTACAAATATGGGCAACATATGTAACAACTTGAACTAGTTTGATGCCTCCAACTCCTCAATGTAGTCACATAATAGGTCATGAACAAACTCTACATTTTTTTCTTGCCCTAGAACTTGGACTAGTTTGATGCTTCCAACTCCTCAATGTAGTCACATAATTGGTCATGAACAAACGTTACATTTTTTTCTTGCCCTAGAATATCTTTTACCTTCAAAAAGTAAGACCTTTTGTTGCATGTTAGAATGATACTAAGTAGTGGACAATTTCTAGCATATGTCCACCCAACCATCACAATACTGCATCCTTCTGCAGACCACACTCTTTTCATTGGTGCAATTTGTTGCTTTAATCAATTTTTTGCTTTATCACATACAATAGTGCGAAGCTTTTCATACCTAGGTGGTTTATACTTAGCTGGTCCATTATTGATAGCATAGACCATCTCTCCATAAAAAGACGAGTGAGCAACATTAAATGGTATTTGATTTGCATAAAAAAGTGTGCAATCATTGCATCAACCTCTTCTTGACCTTGTACATCAAATAATCTTCCAATGGTCTTTGAGCTGCCAATGTGTCATCTATTGCTTGAATATTCTTCTACATCTTTTGTTGTCACATGACCATCTCTAGAAGACACATCCACCTCTGACTGTATTTTTATTTTCAGTTGCAAGTGTTGCCCTTGTGTTGAAGCATGAGAGTTCACATTAGACACTTTCCCATCAACCCTTTCTTGATCCCTAACAACATCATATCATTCTATCTCATTTAGGCAAGGATCAACACCTGTTCCAGGTATGCAAAGGAAATGAACCTCACCTTGGTGCAAGTACCTTGCCATTATATTTCACAAAGCTTACATGTGATGGTGGTTGTTCCTTTTGACCCCATTCGGCTGTGGAACACAATCACAATACTTCCACAATGGGCACAAGCCTTGTTTTCCCCCACCTGGCATTTTAAACAAAATAAATAAATATTTATTAGGTTTGGCAGCAAGATGCCACATTTTGGCAGAATTTCACTTAGGAACCAATTATAACTCTACAAATATTTGTTGTTTTTTAGATGCCATGCTGAATTATCTACAATATAATTACTAATATACTTGTTTAAATCATTTGTATTCTATAGAGGCAACAAGTTGAAGAAGTTAATTGACAAATATAATCTCTATTAAGAAGTGTATATACAACACCATAACCAACTAGATTTTGGTGACATTTACAGAATCATTGCAAAAACAAACAATATAGTTAGAAGTTTCATGGTGTAGCCTATGTAGTATGTATTAATTGTCACTTTTTGAATCAAATGCAATTTTAGATTTGCTTTAAGTCTTGCTAGATCAATGTTTGGAATACGATAAAGCTGTCCACTTCCATATTTCTTGTCCAATTAAGATGTAGAAGAGTTATGGGGAGCAAGAGAGGAAATTCGTGGAGTTCGATGAAAGGAATATGTGTTATTTGCATTAATGAAGGGAGGAGGAAAGAAGCAATAGCTTAACTAATGGGCTAGACATAAATTAGCTTGGATGGTTTGTGGACTAGTTGGTGTGAAAGATTGGTTTTATTAGGAATAGCAAGTTGCAACCATATCAACAAGACTAGAATTTCAGAATTTGCCTGCAAACAACTGTGCACATTATACCTATATTATGTTAGGTTGTGTTGGCCCTGAACGCACCAAAGTCATCCTGCATTAGTATTTTTCCTTTTTGTGATTCCAGTTTTTGTTAATAGAAGATTTTTTACAGTTTCTTTGTTTTTATGGTGGAAACCGCAAGAAACAGAGACAAAATATTTCTTGCAAGAATTGATGACTGCCCACATTTTTGATACCAAAAGTGCGTCCCAAGGGGTCAGAGATGTGTTTCCTTGTAACCCTAAATCAGCACAAATTGAAATTATTTAGTTCTCAAGTTCTCTTGCAATCTCTCTAAACACTTCATTGTCTTGATACATGAGCATCTTAGGGGTCAAACAATTTTGCATCACCTAAAAACAAGTTTTGTCTTTTCCTTGTGCTTTGTAAGTTTGTGAAATATTAGTTAAAGTTTGAGTTTTCTACATTAAACCTAACTAAGATTTCTAAGCCTTAGTTGTTGTGTGAAGAATAGAGGCTGAAGTGGTGGGAAAGATGTCTCAACCTTGCATCGAAATGTTATGATTTTTTCAATAATTACTAAAGCAGGAAAATATTTTTTTTTGGTACCCTAACTTGGTAGGGCCGTAACTCCTAGCTCACTTGTTAGAAATCAAAGTTCTTGGGTGCATTGGAAAGATCTTCAAAAGACCCAAGTAGGACTGCTTTGAGGCTTAGCTAGAGGTGACACACCTCTCCATTTGAATTGAGTGCTAGAACCACTTTGAAGACTCCAAAAATTCAGATTATTGGATCTTTGTTGGATTATAAAACATCTTTGAATGGGTTTGAATATGCCAAAGTGGAGCACCCAAATTGAGGAGTCAATTATGACAAGTTATGGCATCTGTAATAGCATCTTCTATTTTTAGTAGGGGAGGCCATGGCAAACTTGGACATTGCAATTTGGGCCAATTATGTTGCTATTCAAGGTCATTGTTCTAACCCATGGTTTTAGTAAACTACTTGTAGTTGTTGTTTCAATTTTGCATATTTATTGGAGCTTGAGGATGAAGTTTTGTATGTGTTTTTGATTAAGGCAAAAACACGTTTTGAAGGGACCTGAAAGCCTTTACAGAGCAGTTACAAAAGATATAACAATTGAGATCCACAAGATCAGACGGACCAAAAAAACTACAGGGCTAAAACAGAGAACAAAGGACAGACCCAGCCCAAAACCAGCGGAAAGCCAGCAGACAACCAGTGCAAAACAACCTACATTAGATAACAAAAAAGAGAGCTAACCCAAATTCTTAAGGGTCTCAACGACCTCCTTTTCCATCTGTTCCATCCTCTGAGCCGTCTCTTTAAGATCAATAATGTCCTGAGGCACGGAAGAGAATCTCTTTTTGGTGCTAGCTCTTGTCCTCATACTTGGACCAACAACATCCTCAACACCAATATCCTTGTCCTGATCAAGATCCACAATGCTCCTATCCTGATGAAGGTTCTTGAGACGAGCCACTGAAGTCTTCATATTTTTCAGCCGAGGACTTGACCACGTTATGACAACTTGGAGTATGTGTTGTATTGTGAGTTTTGTAAGTATTGTTATGGTGCCATGATTCCTTGAGATTTCTTGTTGTGACATTCTTGTAAAGGCTTAGACTTTGCAAGGGTATTGTAACCTTCAATTATTGGATAATACATTGACTTTCTTTGCAGTATGGGGTTTTTCTCCTAAAAGGATTAATTCCACGTAAGTCATTGTGTTATGGTATATTGCTTTTGTGTTTATTTCCTTGTAATTGGATGCCTAGTTTAATTTTTGCACATTCCTCCTCTCATAGATTAGTGTAGGAAGTGTATTCTACAACTCTACTTCCTTTTATGAATCACATTTTAAAATATATGTGGTAAGATTGGAGATTGAATTATACACTTGAAGGTTGTGTGATGTTATAGCAAGTCCACTAGCTCATATTGTACAATCACAACATGAGATTTTAAAAGTTTAAGGTATATGTTTTGGAGCCTTTGTATTATCTTCTTTCTCTTTTGAATAACCTATGGAAGGATGGGTCACCTAGAAGCATCATCAAAGGAGTTGAAATTCATGTCTTATATGGAGTTAGTTGATAATGTTGCATTTGAGGAATTTGAGTGACAACTTGGAGTTTGTGCTAATGATGGAGTTGGCTATAGAAAGAATGCAAAAGATAGAGATTCTATAGAAACAAAGATAGAAGTAGTTGAACGTATTGGCAATATTATGAAAAGCTTTAGTAGAGATGTGGTGAGATGACTAACAGTCGAGTTGGTAGAAGGATATCTCTTCAATGTAGGAGTTATGGGAAGAGCTAAAGCCCTAGTGGTTTCATGTGAGAGATGGAGATATGACATTTTTAATGGTCAATCTCGAAGATATGATGTGGATTTGTCTTGAGAAGAGCTAGAGGGAGGAGTGAAAAAGTGTATAGAGTAATGCACTTGAGAAGGAGAGTGTCATGTTGTTGGGTGTGTAACAAAGTATCGTTTAGGGTAGGCAAAAGCAAAGAGGTTTGAAAAATCTCTAGAAAGTGGTGAGGTGGGAAGTGAAACAAAGTGGGAAAAGAATGAGACGAGCCTTGTGGAAGAGGATATACGTGTTTCTAAAAGAAGAGTGACAAGTACATGTCATTTGGAAGTTATAAAGAGGAAGGTGGCAATTTGTACAGAGTGCACGAGGTGAGTACCTTCTCATAGTACTGGGTGTGAAGATAAGAAAAGTTACTGTGAGGAAAGAAACCAAATAGAGGAAGAAAGCATTATTTATTAAAGGAAATGTGAACTGAGGATACAAGTGGAGAGGCTCAAATATAGTTTATAGCAGCGACACAAGAAAAATGGAAATGAGGTTAAAAGGGATTGCATAGAGATGCAAAAAGGCAACAATGGAAGGAACAAGGAAGAAATGAAGGTCAAAAAATGGTTGATTGTCGTAACTAAAGGTTTCCATATGAAGGATGTATAAGACGGGGTACAAGAGGTTTGACTGACTAGAGAAGTAGTAGATATGAGAAGGGTTGTGAATGAGGACCCGTTGAGAAACATGAGATGGGTTTGTGTTACATTGCAATTTTCTATTGGAGCAAAGACCTTAATTGAATATGTTTTAAGAAGTTGCAGGATGAGGAAGAATCAAAAAGGTGCAAGGAAGTTGGTGCCACTTAGATTACAAAAGAAATTAAACAAAAGAATATTGGAAAAAGGAAGAAGGAATAGGAAGGGTGTTGGAAGTTAGTAGCTATTCAGTAGAAACTAGTAGTACCTTTTCAGATTGTTAAAGGAGAAGTTCAAGTTGTAGGTATGTAATTTGAGCTGGTTGAAGATGAAGAATTTGGGAGAGTGAAGCAGAAGGTTGAGTAGTGCCCATGTACGAGTGAACTAGATTGATGTGTGCAGAGAAGTGTTGCTATGGATTTTGGGCGGAGGAATCCTGATGCCCGTGTTGATGGAAAGAGACTCGAATATTGCAAAAGAGGAAAGTTTAGATGGAACAATTGGAGATGGATAGGTCAATGAGTGTTTTGATCCTTAAGAAGTGGTTAGAGTGTAGGTGAGTGCAGGGTAGCCTGCTTTTAGTTGAGGAGGTTGGGCCATTTCCGAATTCTTTACCTTGAAGATGGAAAAGGTGAAGGAAAAAGGGGAAACTTCTTTCCTAAATTTTGTATTAGTGTTGAGGGTGCATTGGGGTTGGGTTTGTTGTTATTCCTATGAAACTCTGTTTTTAGGTCACCTTCTGTTAGTTATTTGTAGGTAAATCCTCAAAATCACATCAAGTACTAATTAGTTGATGTCCTCCTAGTTTGTGTTTGTGGTCCTTTCAACTAATGATTTTGTAGGGAAAAACATGATCTCAATGAAGCTACAAATGATGAAAATGGAGAGGCTAAGCACCAAACCAAGGTGGATGCAATAGTTATTCTAGTCATACTCGCGGAGAAACGGTGGGAGAAATTTCAGCCAGTAAAGCATGAGGAAATAGTTGAGATGAACCAAATATAAGCATTGGAAGGCAAAGTAAAGATTGGTAAAATTGGTGATGATAGTGCCAGTCGAAAGTTCTCCTCAAGGATAATAAAGGTGACAATGGTAGTGCAAAATTATGCTTAATTTAAAGGATGGATAGATTGTCAAGTTTGCCAAATTAGAATGGCTACGCCAAGGTAAAAATGTGTTCATGATCCCATATGGTGGCAAACTCAATCCAAAACTACACTATGAGAGGATAATGAACAAATCAACCATAAGTAGTGCAAGTCTAAGGTGGCAAAAGCATTACAAAGTTGAGCCAATGTTTGATAGTGGCAAGGACAAGTAAAAACTCTGCCAAGAGGGAAAGAATGCTGAAAGGCAAGTAGGGTGAAAGTTTATAGTGGCATTGGTAGTAAAAAATAGCACTTTAAAAGTGGCAGCACCTTAGTGATCAACGCCCAAGTAAAAAACATAGAGAAACAATCAAGTTAGGCACTAATACAAGCTGGCTGTGCAATTTATTTTGTAGATCCCTATGCCTTATGTATTTAATTATGTGTAGATGGATAATTTATGTATTTGGATCTTAGTACACAGATTGGGTGAACTTGTATGCTCTTTTGTGGTGGGGGTAGAATTATTAATTACTATCCTCCAATTGTTTGGGATTATTATTGCAAGAAGACATGGAAAGAGGAAAAGGAAGATTTAAAGTCACTTTAGAATATGAAGATTTATGCCTTGTTAATTGAGCCTTCATGGGGCACTCGGGAGTTACTAGTTGGATTTTTCATGCATAATGGCAGGGTTTACACACTTGGGACTTACTGTCTGTTCTTGGAAGATGCTCTTCATGAATGAGGCATTGGATTTTTAGATAATGTTTGGGCTCATGGTTTTGATCCATTGTTTTTTAAACTATTTTTGGTTTTGTGTTTTGATTTGCTCTATATATTGGAGGTACAGGATAGAGGATTTGTATGGTTATTTTGCAGGTATTTTTATGTAGATGGAATGCTATTAGATTGAAGAAGATAGAGTGGATTTTATTGTTGCAGAGATTTATTTTTGATTAATGCAAGCTTGGTATCTGTTTGGTGGAAGATATTTTTCTTAAAAAGGTTCTCAACGTAAATTTTGGTGTTATCTGTTTATTACGAGTTTTGCCGATTTCTGTTTGTTGTAATGTTTCTTCAGGTTCCATTTTAGATTTAGTGGTTAATCACATGCATTTCTTTTTAGATAATTTTGAGCACTTTATTTTATATTCTCACCGTAATTGTTTGCCAGTTTCTCAATGCTGCCAACATCATAAACCTGGGCAAGTGTGTTATATAGTTTTTTCTATTGCAAAGTAACAAGCCAGGTGCCATTTATGAGTGGCAAGATCATGATAATGCTCAAACAATGACATGGCTGTTATGAAAAAGTGTCTACCTTGGAAACTGTCAAAACACATGAATAAAGCATACTTTTATCCACAATCTACCATCTTTAAATTCTTCTGCTGTGTTTTGGTTGTGTCTTAGCTTCTAGAAAGTGGCACCTGTATTTGATAAGCTTTTTGATTCCTAAAACATAGCCAAACAGAGGGTCTTCACCTTGATGTTGCCATCCTCTATCTTTGCCATGATTTCAGTTGGGGATAGAAGCAAAAGGCAGTCCAAAGCATGCAACAGTGCCCATGAGAGTGTTATTCAGGCTATTATGATAATTGCAGCCAAAACAAGTTTTTTTTCCCTATGTTGTAGTG
>MU225377.1:179064-198311 GCA_018584345.1 Thuja plicata
CATAGAGATTTCAGACATAATTGAGAGAAGAATTAATTTACATTGAATGCAGTGGGCTTTCTTTTCTATTGTTATTGATTAAACTAGCAGGGAAAGGGTCCTGATCCCATAGTTCACAACATTACCAGCTTAACAACAAGAGAAATACCAAAGGTGGCATGCAGGGGAAACAGCTAAATGAGAGATACCAAAGATGGCACACAGGCTTATAAAGATAGACATGCAGGCCTGTGGAGATAACTAAACTAGAGAAACAACAAAACAAAACACAGAAACATCCGAAAAGGTAAAAAAGTAGCATCAAGGGCTGGAAACAGCCTCACTTGATGAGGTTCCAGTCTTCTATAAGAGAATCAAGTAATTCCTTCCAGTCTTCTTTGATCTGCACTTTCTTACCTTTCTTTTTGTTATCCACGATCCTTTGGGACTCCTTATCTTTTTTTTCTGCTTTTTCCTCTGCTTTCTTATTTTGGAGTGACCGACACCGCTCCTGTGAGTGACTTCTGCATTATACCTTCAATCATAGAGCCTTTTTAATTGTTACTAATGTCTTCTTTTTGTTTGTATTCGGAGGATCTAATCACTTTTGGAGGAAAACAGAACCTAGAACTTTTTTATGAAAGTGATTCCTCTAAAATGAGAATATACTAGGCATGCATATCATTCATATCAAGCAAAAATATGCACATAAGGGGGCTTTGTTTAACTATAGGGAATACTCACACATTTATGTATGAAGTTTCAATGCAGTTTAGTTCAATGATTCGCCCTGAATATCGATTCTATTAGAGCCAATCCGATTACAGTATTTTTTTCAATAATGCTGACAATCATATGAGCTTCGCTATATAACTTCTCATCTAATAACACAAGACATTAGGTAATTGGTAATACATACACTTACACACATAATTTCCTAATCTGGTTTAGAATAAATCAACTGCATCCCTTTAATTGTTCAAACATTTTTGTTAGCAACACATTAGTTTAAGATCTTTGGAAAAACAGGATATCCTTTAATAATTTTTTGAAATTGTGGAATTAGTAAGTTTCCATCGAAGTTCTTAAAAACTTTCTGTAACTAAATTATTCGACTGTTGTTATTCCAGTACAATTCCTCTAAACCTTGATAAGTTCACTGTTCTGTGAGGACATATTCTATACATTAGAATAAGTCATGTCTACAGACAACCAAAGAACAAAAAATATCTCCAAGCATCGTGGGAAAGAAAATATGCTATAATCAGAACATGAAGAGAAATGCAATGGTATGATAGGAAGGGTGACACAAGGTGCTGTACAGGTTTTGGCATCTATCAATGTCTTTTAAAGCCTATTTAAGGATATTCTCGAGTCTAGAGAATGCAGCTTTAGGAGTTTTCAATGTGACTTAAAAGTCAACTATTGTCTAGGATAATTTATATATGCTTTCAATCAAGGCCAGTTTTGTTTTCTGCAAAGATGCTACTGGTTATGACCTTGAGCTACAGCACTAGTTGAAACTGAAAGCAATAAACTAAACAAATCATACCATTTAAAAAACTAATAAATCATAGCTGATGCTGCTAAGGATAATATTTATCCCAACCAACGACTCTTAGTAAATAATGTAAAGATGCTTAGCTTTCTTGATCTTTTCAATTGCTATATTACTGGTCGTTTTTACATAGGCAAGGGTAATTGTGATGCTCCTGTCAGTTTTAGAATTTAGTTGGTGATCAATGTTGTTTTGGCGAGTTTGACATCATTGAAACAAAATTCACAATGAAGCTTATATCTTGGAGAATTTTAATTCTGGGATCTTTGGTGACCATGTTTTTTGGCAAGTTTGACATCTTTGAAACAAAATTTGCAATGCAGCTTAGATTTTGGAGAAATCTTAGTTCTGGGATCTATAAAGGCAAAGTTGAATTGCTTTCTACATACATGTACAGTGTTATTGCAAAGTTGGTTCTTTGCTTTGCACTGGCCTATAAAAAGATGGACTTTTTTTTACTGCTTGTCAACGATAGTCATAAACATGTGGCATGTTACATGATTAGAAAGTTGATTTTTTTTAGTACTCCCCTTAAGCAAAAGATATATCAAGGTTTTGAGCTTTCCAGGCATTCAAAAATTCTTTATAAAGAAGTTGAGCTTTGGAGTAATTCTATTTCTATTAAGTATACTATATACATATGACTCATGATGCCTGTCAGCCACCTTTGACATTAAAATCCCTTTGATGGTTGTACATGTCACTTTTCAAGGAAGAAGATAAACATACAAGTTGAGCTTTCCTAACAACCTTGACATGATAAACCAGACAAATGGAATCTTTTTATTAATTAACATACTAGAACATAGCCATAAATAAGAATAGGATGAATTGCGTAGCTACCCTTATAGTCCTTATTGCAAATACGACACAGCCATACTTTGCTCCCTTTGTATTTTTTGTTCTTAATGTCTATGGTTGTTGCAAATTGTAAAATTATGAAGTAATAGAGTCCCAAGTGCTTTGACTTCTGAATAGGATGAATATGTTGCTCAGAGGACTTTTTCCCAATTTAGTATAGGTGTTGCTAGAGACAGTGAATGACCATTTTTCTATTTAAGTTGTCAGCATGGTCTATATTTTGCTGCATGATACCTCTATTTTACAAATGATGATTTTCTCATAGCATTTATTTCAATCTATGGTTATGGGATTTGAATGTAGAATTCAAAATTAGTTGTTTCTAGAAAACTCCATCCATCTATAGATGCTTCTTCAGTGATTGTTTATTGTTAAATATAAATGAATATTGAAATCATTATATCATAAAGCTTTGACAAATGTGTCTTTAAAGCAAATATGAGCTAGAAAGTCATGAAATCTTGTGTCATCTTTAAATTGTTGAAAACTTTGTAATGCTTTGCAGGAAATGGCTTTAAAATTAACTGCTTTTACATGCTCAATATATTTGCATGTTGAAATGGTCTTGTTTGTGGATTATAATTGACAGAAGTAATTTTATTTGAGTTATAGGTAAAATATTAATTGTTGAACATATTCTAATTTTACTTTTAAATTTTTAATTGCCACAGGAGACTATATAAATATATCAAAATTGTTCTAGTGTACTAGGGGTTTCAAGGGGCAAAAGATGAAGCAAGGTAACCTTGTTGAAATTACTGGAAATTTTCAGATATGTATTATCTTTATGTTTCCTTTAGTTAGTTCTGTATGTTGATGGACAAGGATATCTTTGATGAAACATTTATATATATTGTTATTGGATTTCAATTGCAGCCTAGAAATTTTACATGAGAGGAAGATATAATATACAAACAAATTGTTGGTTCTTCTTAATGATAGTTGTGGTAATTTGTGAAATACTTGTCACTGTTAAAAAACAATCCAATGCTGTAATTTTTTTAATCTTCTCAGTTGCATATGTGGCGTATTTGTTTCTAGGTTTTGATTGCTTTTACGATGTTTGTCTGAGACTCTGATGCGTTGTCATTTCCAATATTTTTTTTTGATCTGTAAAAGATTATTTTGTTAATATCTCTAAGTAGCATTACAATATTGAGATAATTCATTTCACAACACCACCCCAAAATCTATACTCACTACCTGATAGCACCAAAAATTGACCACTCGGTATCAACTCAACGACCCATATACATTTAGTTGGGAGAAGTTACAATACAAAAAAAATTCCCATATCAGACCATTCAACACTATACTTTGCAATACAGAATTTCTATTTTACTTGACTAGACTATACCTATCTACATACCCAACCAGACATAATTTTGCTCAAGAAAAAGAGGTGGATGGGAGCAAGAGGGGCGATGAACCACCCTTCTCACGTGCGTCACCACCACCTGACGTTTCACCACCCACACACATAGCACCTCCGAATCCCGCATAGACAGAATAAGCTCCACCAACATTGGCTGTCCCAGAGAGCACATCACCACCGCCAGCCAAAGCGCCACGTCCTCGAGCACGACCTCTGTGGGGTGCACGACCCCTTCTCCGCATTCTTCCTTGTCCTCCTCCGCCTCGATTCCAGCCTCGAGCACCATTTTCCCCACCACGACCATGACCCCGTGTAACTCTTCGCCTCTCCCTCCTTTGATGCTCCATTTCCTCCCAAGCCCTTGTCAATCTCAGCCGAAACAAGTCAGGGTTCATTTGACTCCTGGGTATACCTGCCGCCAATTCGAGCTCTCAGTCGTAGACAAAGTCTACCAACAGAGCTCATGCCTTCCTTGCTTCATTTTTCGTCGCAACAAAGTCCCCCAAACCCCTATGAAAGAGAAATGGGTGCACCATAAGTTGGAATGTAGGAACACCTAGCCAATCTCCATGCACCGCAACAAACCCTCAGCTAGGTACCGCGTAATTCAGAATTTCATAAAGCCCTACCCTCCATTCTGGCAACATGCACCTTTCCACAATGCGTTTCACTTCTTCCTTCGTCTCGAAGTGTAAACCCCAAGCACAAAAGAGTGCAGCGATATCCATGTTTGCCCTCCACCAAAATCGTGAAACTGCATACTCCACCCCCAACATGGCCCAAATAATGTTGATGAAGAAAGGATGGGCCGATGAGAAAACATTCTTCAGCCGCTCCTCTCTCACCGACCCCTTGAATGCCATATGCTGTTTCAAGGCATCAAAAGCAAAATTTGCTTCCATCTCACCTCTCTTCCTTAACTTTGCTCTACCCACTTACCTTTCCCACTTGCCAAGCTCAAAATGCCGTTGGAAACAAGGGGAATGAAATGTATATTATGGACCTCATTTCACGCATTGAATGCTCGCCCAAGAGAATGTGCGAAATCAATGTGAATAAATTTTGCTTGTGCCACCTTCCTTCTCATTCAATACACATGCTGTCCTTCATCGTCCTTCAATGCATCCACCAGCCCAAAACATCACATCATATCCCTTTAGTTTGATTGCCGTGATGTCACCAAATTATACCTGCTATGTCATTGCCACGTCAATTGCCAATTTGGACAGGGAGTCCGCCAGAGAATTCCCTTCCCTGTATACACGGGAAACTTTGAAATTTTGAAAGAAAGTTTTTTCCTTATTACTTCAACCACCTTCTATATCCGCCATGCATGTGCATTGCCTGTCACAATGGCATTTGTGATTATTTGAGAATCACCCTACAAATGCAATTTATCAATTTGTAGTCTTTGTGCCAATTCTACCCCCAGCAAGACTGCCCGGACTTCAGCTTCATTGTTCATGCCCACTCCTAGCATCTTCCTTTCAGTGGCTATGATATGACCATTAGAATCTCTGGCCACACATCCTGCACCCGATGGCCCCAGGTTACCCCGAGCGGCTCCATCGAAGTTAACTTTGGCCCATCCCACTTCTGGGGCTTCCCATTTCACCTCATCTCTACATATCTTTGGAAGATCAACCTTCTTACACCCATTAACGGGTATTCATTACTAATATTTTTATGCACAATGCTGTTTGTTAAAAAATGCATTATGCGAGAAGCAAAATTGGTAGTCTATGCTTTATTGAATTCCCAAGGCAAGAAAAAACTAAAATTGTTGCTGGAAAGCTTAAGTAACATTGAAAATATAAATATAGACCTTTTTTAAGAAGTGAGAATATTACAGACAATGATATAGTGCTCAGGAAAAATGGTCCATACAAGAACATCACTAGATTTATCCCTTGAGAAGTAGGAATCTGGAGTTGAACTCCAAATGGAGTTCTTTTCCAAAGAGAGACTGTCAAGCATGGAAGGAAAAAACTAGTGGAGGTGACCTAGGAATGTCTCTCCATCTTAAAACCGAATGTTGCAAACCGAAATAATTGGTCATCATAGGAGATACAAGAAAGGAGGAGTGAAATGATGGAACCTTTCTAAGGTTGTCTTTGGAGACATCTTCTTTGTGTTACCCCATTCCGGTGAACACAAAATAATACCAAGACCATATCATTGGTAGGTTGACTCTTGAATAATGACAAACTTAACTATTTCAGGTAACAAACAGCAAATAACAATGTTTTCACCCATCAATGCCTTCTGGACTAGTAATTTGGTATGGGGAAAAATATGTACTAGTTTCTTCCTCTACTGGAACTTAATCTTGTGAGATATGTCTTTTAAGATTCCAACATTACTGTTTCCAATGATCATTGGTAGGTTGACTCTTGAATAATGACAAACTTGACTATTTCAGGTAACAAACAGCAAATAACAATGTTTTCATCCATCAATGCCTTTTGGACTAGTAATTTGGTATGGGGAAAAATATGTACTAGTTTCTTCCTCTACTGGAACTTAATCTTGTGAGATATGTCTTTTAAGATTCCAACATTACTGTTTCCAATGATCATTGCTTTCACCAATACAAATTTTTTTCCAATGATCATTGCTTTCACCAATATAAAAATTTATGTTTTTTTATTTGGTTTTAATATTTGGTAAGGTAAGCTTCCTGCTAGAGGAATAATGAAACTTGCATCTATCGAGTGGTGCTTCTCATATCTGGAAAATAAATTAGAAAGACAATCAGTCATTGAAGTATCAAGATAAGGTTAAGTGTTATTATTAAGTATGTATTCTAGTCCATGGTCCAGTAGCAAGGCAAAACAATTGCCATGGTGTAACCTGTGTTCAAGTCCAGCTGGGTATTGTCCTTGCAGTAAAGTGGGCCACACCTAAATGAGGCTAGGTGCAACCCAAGATGAATTTTAACAGATCAGAAATCCCTCTGACCTAGCCTCCAAGCAGAAAGGTGGGTTGGGCACACACCCCATGCAAATTTTGGTGGAATGGAAACCCCTCTAACATGGCTTCTAAGCTAAAATGTACTCAAAGCTTGATGATGCAATCTGTCATCTTTGGTTAATTGCAGGGTGTGTTTCATTTAAGTATAAAAACAGTGACTACTTATTTGTTGTTATTTTTTCCCCTTCATGGGAGACTTAGAAATTACTCTACTATCAATATCAGTTATATTTGGATAATTAGTAACTTTGATAATCATAAAGAGAACCAGTCAGGGACATTAAAGATAGAACTTGCTTACTCCAAACTACATATATACATAAAGATTGTGATGACTCTTGATCCATTGACATCTAAACTAAATTTCAAAAATGCAATTTAAGCCGCTGTGCGCTTAGCATGAAGTTATAATTTTTTACAAACAAATTAAAAACGATGGCAAGCACATACAAAATAATGGGAAAGCCTCAGATTTTTGTTGCTTAGCATATTTAATGTATATCTCAATAAATCTCGGTGCTGTCAAAATTCGGTACTAACCCCCTCAATGAATTCAGCCTACAGGCAGTGGATCTTTGTAGACAACTGAATCTTTTACATACAATTGCAAATTTGCAAGTATGAGACTTGAGAAACAATTTCATACCAATATCTTCCAAAGCTCTGTGCTAGTGCACAAAGCACATCCTTGTTAAAAATCTCACATTATGTGAGTGGTACTAGCTTGCATATGAAACAAAGAAAAACAACAGAGGAAGCTGACCAAGATGCACCTGTAGAAAAAATTTAGTAGTTTCTGAGCATGGGGACATTACTACTAGGCATTCAGAATGCCGTTGGTGACAGCTTGGTCCAATCCTTACACCTAATAGCTTGGTCTAGAGGTGGAGGCCTAGTATAGGTTTGAAATATTGCTGAGAGGTCTATAACTCTATGTAGAGGGTTCTCAGTAGTGGATGCCTGTCAACATGCAAAAAGGTATATGAAACAAACAAACAATGATATTCAAATCTACTTAATCAAAGTGATGAAAATGGAGAAAAAGGAAAGGTTTCACCTGGTTTTTTGATTTGTATCAATAGATTTGAGGCCAAAACGTTGGTAGACATTTGCCAGAGAAATTTGAATGTGACAAAAGACTGTTAAATTTGGTGATGCCCCAGGTGACAGCTTGGTCCTCTTTCAGCACACCAGATGACAAGGCAACCTGGTCCAAAGATGGCGACTTCGTCCACAGTTTAGAAGGATCTAAACTTTTGCAGAGAGCTTCGTTAAGTGATAGCTAGCACTTTTCACTTCTGGCACCCCTCAGAGATTTTTCACTGATACAAGTGGTTAAGGGGGAGTTTGCTTCGGTTAGTCTTCTTGTTGGATTTGAAGCATAAATCTGCACGGTGATAGATGACAAATAAACTAAAATCAGATCTGCACCAATAATTTAAACAATTTCAAAGTATAGATGTTGCAGCTCTAATAAGAAATGGTAAATGGAATGAGGAAACAAGGCTTAAAAGAATTAGATGGAGAGACAAGAAAGACAACTGAAATAACAAATGATGAAAGGAAATGGATATGGATGTAGAGAGGAGTGAGACAAGGGAGAAATGGGTAAAATCGAGAGGAAACTGGGAAGGAAATGAAAAGTAGGGAAAAATAGTGTTTGGAGAAGGAAAAAGAGGGTGGATGATTGAAAAGAGATTCAAATAGATATGAAAAGAAGGAAGAATAGATCAACTTTGGAGGTTACTGCCTACATCCACATTACATAATCTTAAAATAATTGGTATTTATAAGGAAAATAATCCTGCCCTTGTAAATTCCAACAAGTCTGTTCTATATTGCATGTGGTGAACATCCTTTATTTTTTATTTGTGAAATATTACACTCAAATCTAACATGCTTCTAGAGCCTATGGTTTAGGAGCTGGAAGAGATTATAATTCAAAATGGAATCCTCTCTTCAGCAACGAGAAGAATACAACTTATTAAGCTTTAGGTGTTGTATGCGTATGCACTGTAGCAGCCACTGAATTATTAAAACCCCCATTCCTACAATTAAAATGAATAATTGCTACAAGTAATCCATAAGCATTGGAGTCCCTTACAGAAATCTAGGTTTTCTTAGAGATCCCTAACATTTCTTTTTTTCTTGAACTATTTCAACATAACCCAAAACCCATAGTAGAGAAATAATCCACAAATCCTTCTCTATTAGAACCGATCATCATATACCATCAGAAATTTCCATTGAAATAAGTTTCAACTGATTTACGTTTACAGGATTTCTTTTATTAGGAAGGGTAGATTATACTTAGTCTTACCTTATAAAACTGTACTCTAAGTTTAGAATGAGGAGGAAACTGCATGGTTCTATTTGAGGGTGTACAAGCCTGTCCACCCCGTTTTGCACCACCTGTGCCACAGAACAAGAGAATAATTGAAAAACTCCCTCCATTGCCAAATTCATCTGACATATATATGAATAGCCAAGATAAATGTGTGTCCTAATGCAACTAGGGTTGAATGACAGGAGTCTACATGAGCACGAATGTTGAGCTGGTTAACTGGAAATGCCTTTCCATTAAACATTTATAAAACTGTGATCATTCCCCATGCATGGTTTATTACTGGTGCTTTCAGTACTTACCAACTCCAGTTAGTCCACACATTTTTGCCATGGACTTTGGAGAGTTATATTCTAATAATATTTATCCCTTATAAACTTAACTTCAAGTTTTAATATAAGGTTAGGCTTGAAAACCATGAAATCATTAGCCTAATATCGGTGAAAAGCCCTAAGTTGCCAAATTGGGTACAAATAGTGTCAAATACTATTGAATTTCAGAATACCACATATCATGCATATGCTAAATAAAACTACCAAATATTCAAAAATAAAACATAGTAGTTTGATATCAATTTGGCAAACTCAAATGTTGCTATAGATATTCTTTGTTCAGTGTTAAAATAATACAATGGTTAATCGATGTAGTATGCGTCTTCATCAAAACCAACATCATCATCACTGACAAGCTAGGTTTTGTCTTTTACTTTAGAAAAATTCTCAAGGTAGTTAATATCACATCGTGGGTAATGACACTGACTTGCTTTACCCTTTTAACCTTTCAATGTTTGGTCAAACATGCTAGATCCTCATCCAACAGTGACTTAGAAGTTAATTCTCCTATGCCTGCTAGATTGGATAGCTTCTGCTATGTGCCCTTCTTAATGCTAGCCTTTTGTCTTGGTGTGGTTCTTTTGATATTGGTATATCGGGCTCTATTCCACATCTGCTTTCCCACTAGTGATATATTGGTATAAAATTATAAACATTTATGTACAGAGTTTGATCCTATGGTTGTTGGCTATCCCCTCTTTTGTCTCTGCCCTTCAGGTTGATGCTTGGTTTTTTGTTTTGCGACTCTGTGTATCAGGTGACATGATATATTTGTTTCTCATCACACTATTTTTAACCTTTTCAATATCAAAAAAAAATCTTGTTCAATTAGTCTATGGAAAGAGGAAGACATGTTTCTGGGTGCTTATAATGCGTCTTAGGTGATATGTCTTGAAGATGCAAGATGGATATGGAGACATATCTCAGCCTTAAGGTATAATGGCCTGATTTGTAGTCTTTAGCATCTCCTACTGGTGCTTACTAGGAAAGTCCTTGTTTCCTACCCGACAAAAAATTATAAAATATTTTGAATTATTTAAAATAAACAAAAACATATAGACCATCTTCAATTTGATGGAGATGAGTTAGGTTTGGAGGGTGGGGTGGTTGAACCCGATGGCCTAGAACAATGTCTATTTGAAGAGCATCTTAGCAGAAGACATGGAGTTAGAGGAGAGAGTTGTTGAAGGCATTCGTCTTGTGGATGAATGAATTCAGAATTGTTCATACTTATCATAGGTTTCACCTTTTTCCTTTGCATACCAATTTGTTGGCACATATCAGTATGTACCCTTGATACTACTGTTTTATGAACTAAAAATTTATGATGAAAATGCTTTCTACTTTCTCAAGCATATTATGTGGTGTGGTAAAACCTTTTGTGCATTTTGTGTCTTTCTGAGTTATATTTCAAGTTCCAACGCTTATGTTGTGTGTATTCAGAATTTGATGTATTTGATTTTCTGAAATTTGAATACATGAGTATTCACTTTTAATTCTGTGGCATCTCCATGTATATTACCTAGTGACTAAAAATTGGAGTCCACGTCACTGTTTCTGCTCCTGCCCGTCTTCTGTTTGCGTCCTCATCCTTGTCACCTGATGACTATGTGTTAGAAAAATTAAAGATGCATTGCCTGATTTGAATATTGTTCAAGAGCAGATCTGGAGAATGGAAAACTCATGCAGCCAGAGGAAGAGAAGTTGCTTAGACGAGATAGTGATGGCTATTTACCTGAGCCGCATCTTTTTGGACTACATGATGAACCACTTCCTTGCTTTGGTTGTGGAATTGGCTGGTTATGGTAAGTTGATTCCTTTCAACCTTGAATAAATTGAAGAAAAAATTTCATGTGTTTATTATTTTGCTGCAAATAAAGTTAAGTTTGAATTAAAAAATAGCTCTTGGTAGATTCTTCTTGTCAGTTTATTTTTTGTAGAGACGACGTCAGAAACTTGAAGTAATTGCATTTGACATTGGGTATAGTGGTGAAGACCGTCTATTTTATTGTTCTTGAAACATAGTATAAAGTGGCAGAGAGATAGTTGTCTTTGGAATTGGATTGAATAGATGCTAACTGTCAAAGCAAGGGGTAGCTGTTAGATTGGTCTCCTTCATTAAATTAATTAAAACTCTTTTAGGGTCACTGATACTTAGTGCAGTGCATTTTATAATAATTTGTGTCCAAAGCAAGGAAAATACAAGTTTTAAACTTTTTTTAATCTCAGACATTCAATCTAGTAGTTATTTTAGCTAGCTAGTTTTTGAATATATTCTTAATTAATGTACCAAATTGTTCTGTTTTCATTCATTCATTGACAAAATATGGCTTCTGGGGACAACCCTTAATGAAACTAAT
This sequence comes from Thuja plicata, assembly GCA_018584345.1. Taxonomy (NCBI): domain Eukaryota; kingdom Viridiplantae; phylum Streptophyta; class Pinopsida; order Cupressales; family Cupressaceae; genus Thuja; species Thuja plicata. Next base: position 190,847 of record MU225377.1, read on the forward strand.
AAATGTTAAATATTCTTTCCCAATGATAGACCACTTGAGGGGTCCAGAATGTGGATGCTAAAAAGTTCGATATTTTTTCTCCAAAAGCTTATTCTTTAAATATTATGGATTGTGGAAGCATTAAATATCTAACAGAACTAGTAGTTTTAGTTTTGACATTCATTAAAGTTCAGAAAATGGAGGCTAAAAATATTGCCTATACTGCTTATGGCTGCATTAACCTTATTCCAAGAGTGATGCCCACCATGTAAAGAAACTGTTGACAGAGTCTGAAGAATAGATGATAACAATATACAGAGACATAAAGCAACCAGTGAAAGAAGCACACAAGGCTGTCATGCTCCATGGCTGTTATAACATTCCTATTAAAGGCCAAGTGGTAATTTAAATGGGGCTTATGCTCTACCACAGCTGTGTACATCTTTCCATAGCTGATTTTTGCACCTCATTTATCACTTTTTTGCATGTCAGGCATTCCCTATTACGGGAAGTAATTGGTAAAAATATTGATGTATTAACAAGGATTGAAAGATCCATATATACAAATGAATAGACGATGTTGCCTTAGGAAACAATCGCAAAGAATAGAAACATTCTATTCTAACTACAGAAGACTAAATATTAGAAAGATTCTAATATTTACAAGAGATAAATAGATATCCATTAAGAATATAAATATTATTTTAATACCCTCCCTTAATGGTTAATCTATCCACTACACCAAGCTGTCCTCTGAATTTGGCAAACTTGTCTGGACCAAGAGGCTTGGTGAGAATGTCTGCAGTCTGATCCACTGTAGGAACATGCTGCAAATGTATTGTCCCGTCTTCAACCAATTGCCGAATGTAGTGACAGTGAATATCTACATGCTTGGTTCTTTCATGGAAGACTGGATTCCGTGCTAACTTGATAACGCCTTCGTTATCAACATACAAAGTGGTCGGGCCTGCTGGTGACATCTGCATATCCCCAAGTATCCGACGAAGCCAAACAGCTTCACAACCTGCCTTAACTGTCCCTCTGTAGAGGAGAGAGAAACGACTTGCTGCTTCTTACTGGTCCATGTGACGGCACCAGATCCCAAACTAAACACATATCCAGAAGTTGACTTTTTATCGTCAACAGAGCCTATCCAATCTGAATCTGTGAAACCACTGAGTCTAGGATTAGGACTCCGAGAGTAGAGAATTCCATAATCAGGCGCGCCCTTCACATAACGAAGCACACGCTTAGCAACCATCCAATGATTAGCCTTGGGAGCTATCATAAACCGTGAAATGTAGCTGACGGCGAAGCTGATATTAGGTCTAGTAGCAGGGAGATAGATGAGATTGCCTACTAGTTGCCTGTATGTAGTATCATCAACTGGAGGAGAATTAGACTTGGCTGATAACTTCAGACCTTTCTCCATTGGTGTAGATGCAGGCTTGCAATCTTGCATACGAAACTTGTCTAACAGAGCCCTGACTTATTTGGACTGAGAAATGAATATACCAGAAGACTGCTGCCAAACCTCAACACCGAGGCAATAATACATGAGTCCAAGGCCAGTCATATCAAAAGACTGGCATAAAATCTGTTTGATTCCCTGAATCAAAGATGCTGAACTGCCAGTGATGATCAGATCATCCACATAAATGAACAGAAGGATGATGTCATTGTCAGTAGTCTTGATGTACAAATTTGAGGCTGAAGAACTCCTTTGGAAGCCTTGATCACTGAGGTACTTATCAATTTTCATGTACCATGCCCTGGGGGCTTGCTTCAAACCGTAGAGAGCTTTCACCAGTCTAAGAACCTGGTGTTCTTTACCAACAACCTTGAAACCAGGAGGCTGCATCATGTAGACCTCTTCCTGTAGGTCACCATTCAGGAAAGCACTCTTGACGTCTATCTGATGGACCTGCCAGCCAAACTGAGCTGCCATGGCTAGAACTAATCAGATAGTGTTCATTTTTGCTGTAGGAGCAAAAGTCTCCTCATAGTCAATGCCCTGACGCTGAGAGAAGCCCTTCACAACTAAACGAGCTTTGTACTTATCGTACCATCAGACTTGTACTTTATTTTGTAGACCCATTTGCAGCCAATGGGTTTCTTCCCTGGTGGAAGATCAGAAAGGACCTAGGTGTGATTCTTCAACAGGCTCTGGTGTTCAGAATTCATGGCCTGTTCCCACTGTGGAATTCCTTTAGCCTCTGAGTATGTCTGAGGTTCAAACACACTGTGAATGTTGCCCATGAGAGCAATATTGACAGTCGCTGTAGATTTGCTCTTTTTCTGAGCAGTTCTCCCCTCGATGAGCTCATCATCTCGAAGATCAGCAAGTGTCTTAGCCCACCTTTTAGGCCGGAGAGGAGGACCAACATTAGCATCAGAAGATGCTCTATGATCAGGTTCCTCATCAGAAGAATCTGGATCAAAATCAGGTGAAGCATCTGCATATCTAGGTGATCCTGGAGAGGCCAGAGGTTTCTATTCAAGAATCATTGGTGCTACTGGATCTACTTGAGCTGCGGGAGGCCTCCCATGGGATGGACCTAAGGGAAAGCCGAACTCCCAAATCATGAGCCTTCAAAGGCTGGTTTACTGAATCAGGAATAGGAGAGAGGCATGAACGGTCCTTGCTGCTCATCAAAGACTACATCACGACTGTACAAGAGATGAGATGTCTCAATGTCGATCAAGTGGTAGGCTTTGTGAAGACTACTATATCCAGCAAGCATGAGTTTCTGGCTCTTGGCATCCAACTTGGTGCGTGACGCATCAGGGATCCAAACATAGGCAAGAGAGCCAAAAACCTTTAGGTGACTGATTCTGGGCTTGCGACCTGACCAGGCCTCTTTCGGAGTCACGCCTTTGACCGCCACAGTGGGTGACCGGTTCAAAAGGTAGACTGCAGTTTTAACTGCTTCCCCCAAAATTCCTTCGGAACATGTCTGTGCTCAAGCATAGATCTAGCCATCTCTATGATTGTTCTGTTCCGATGTTCAACTACACTGTTTTGTTGTGGTGTGTGGGGTGTGGTTAACTGGCTTTTGATGCCATGAAGATCATAGAAGCTAGACAATTCAATGGAACAAAATTCCCCCCCATTATCTGTCCTAAGACCAATAATAGATTTCCCAGACTCTTTTTCAACTAGAGGCTTAAACTTCTGAAATACAGTAAACGGTTCTGATTTCTTTTTAAGAAAATAGACCCACATTTTTCTACTGAAATCATCAACAAATAACAGAAAATACCTGGACCCAAGAACAAAAGGAGTGGCCATAGGGCCGTAGATATCGGCATGAACAAGCTGAAGTACCTGAGAAGCCCGCCATGAATTGCCAACAGGAAAAGGTGTGCAATGTTGCTTCCCAGCCTGGCATGCATCACAAACTCCAAGCTGCTGAGTCTGAATCTCTAGCAATCCGAGGATAAGCTTGTCCTGAGAAAGTTGAGAGAGATAGCGCACATTAAAGTGCCCATAATGCCGATGCCAAAGTGAATTGACAGAAGACTGCCGAGCAGCCATAGCGAGGTCCTGAGAAGTATCAGAATCTGCAAGTCTGAAAAGACCATGATCCTCAAGACCAATTGCAAGAACAAACTGAGTCTCCCTATTAGTGATGGTGTACTAATGTGAACTGAAGGTGATGTCTAGCTATGGAGAGTGTCGCATCATTTGACTGACTTAGGGTAGATTTAGTTCCATCCCTGGAATGTGGTACACATCGAGGAAAATGAGATTCCTCCCAGCAGACTGAATCTGAATGTTGCCTATACCAAAAATAGTGTACTCTTCCCCTCCACAAAAAATAATTCAATCTGAATAAGGCTTGTAATCAGTGAACCAGCCTTTACGGTAGGTGAAATGATGAGAGGCACCTGAATCAATGTACCAGGCAGACGATTTGACATGATCTGCTGGTCTTTTAGCCATAAAGGCGTAAAAGGCAGATTTTGTTTGCTCAATGTGCTCTGCGCTGTTCGCTTTGGGCTGCGAACCAGATTGCTTAGAGTGGGTAGCTAAGTGCTTTCGACATTCAACCTTCATGTGACCATACTTGTGGCAATAGTGCCATTGAATGTTCTTTTTCTCGGAGCCTTCTGATGCTGGAGCAGAGGGCTTCTGTTGAGAAGACTGCTGAGAATGAGACTTGCCCTTATCCTTCTGAAAGGATTTAGCAGCAAAGGCCTGCTCGGTGGAGGTGGAGGTGGAACTGCTACCGAACTAGTGTTTCCACCAATCTTGTTGAAGCAGAAGCATGCAAAGATCTGCGAACTTCAGATCAACACCTGTAGAAGTGATGTTGAGTATAGATAAAATGCTCGCAAGACTTGGATAAGCTTTTGAGGGTTATTATCACAATGTCCTCTTCCTCCATCTTGTGTCCAATGGCAAGCAACTGATCATAGATTTCCTGAATCCGATTTAGGTGATCCTGGAGCGATTTCCGCTCATCCATGATAATAGTAAACAGAGTGTTCTTGAGAAAGAAGGCTCTGCTTTTATCAGAAGTCTCATGTAGGGTTTTGAGATGCTCCCATATCTTGGCAGTTGTTTTGTCGGATGTAATCTGAGGGAGCTGATCATTAGCCACTGATAATTTGAGAAACATGACTGCCTCCCGATTCTGTTGGTCATAGGTAACTTGATCAGGACTAGCTATAGTTGAACGCTTAGTAGTACCCAAAACCACCTGATCGTTGCCGTGATATTCGAAGATAGTTAGCATCCGCTGCTTCTATGTGCTATAACTCCGACCATTGAACTTTTGATTTCCCTCAAGCAGTAGATTGGTGAGTGATGCCATGGCACAAATTTCAATGAATAACGTGAAGAATTGAGAAGGCACGTACTTCAAGGCAAAATGTTGGAAGACCCATAAAAGATGAAGTGGAACCTAGAAGAGCTCGAAAAACCCAGAAGGAATATGTTGTCAGATTTTGGATTCGGTGGCTCAAAAATCGAGGCATAAAAATCGAAAGACAGACTACAACCCTGTTGAGCTCTCGAAAAACCCACCAAGAAACTGAGATTGGAAAAAAAAATTTGAGCCCAAAAATTAGGGTTTTCGAACAAAACCCTAGGTCGCAGCTAGAAGCACCAAAAAAATAGTGAATGTGCTGAAAACTGGTAAAAAAGAGACCAGGAATTAAGTCGTTTGAGCTAGGAAGAGCTGCTTCAGTCGCGTTTGCAGGCGAAAATGACTAGAAAACGGGTCGAGGAAGCAGCAATGACCGACGTTTTGTAGAAGAAAAGCGCGGGAGCCACAAACAGACCGAGCCGGAAGCACAAATCGCACAGGAAAATGGGTTGTTGTTTACAGAAGTGGCCGCGTTTTAGAACAGTGGCCGCGTTTCTAATCACCACGACAGAGAAAGAAACAGGCCGTGCGCGAAATGTAGATTGTGGCCCCCCAAAAAAGAAAATGCGATTTTAGTTGCAGAGAATAGACCCGCAAATGAAGAACGAGTTGCAGATAAGAGACGACGCAATTTTCTTAGAAATTGCCACGAAAAACCCTAGACAAGTTTCAAACAACGGATTTCTCAAAGAGAAATTTGAAGATCCCAAAAATAATTTCGAAAAATTCGAGTTCAGATAATTTTGAATTTAAATTATAATTCTTTTTAAAAAAATTAAAGATTTTGCTCTGATTCTATATCACGGGAAATAATTGGTAAAAATCTTGATGTATTAACAAGGATCGAAAGATCCATATATACAAATGAATAGACGATGTTTTCTTAGGAAACAATCACAAAGAATAGAATCATTCTATTCTAACTACAGAAGACTAAATATTAGAAAGATTCTAATATTTACAATATATTTACAAGAGATAAATAGATAACCATTAAGAATATAAATATTATTTTAATATTCCTGCCGGATCCAACAAACCATGTAATGAAAACCATCCTCCAGAATCTGATGTCAACAAGCAAAAATAACAGCCTCCAACTTTGGTTCTATCTTGAAGCACCGATATATTTACTCTTAAGAGCAAGTATTTTAAAACTCGGGATTATCAACCAGGGGGATTTATGCTAACAAGTTACTGTTTCTACAAGTCAGCAACAAATTTATCCGGAGGTCATCCAATTTTCTTTCCAAGCAAGTGAAAGTTGCTTGAGAAATTGGTTGCTTTGCATATGCATTTTCCAGTATAGCAGGCCCTAGAGCAAGAGGTAAATTTATGGTAGCAAGATAAACATTACAGTGTATTGAAAGGGAACTGTAGCCTTTGACATTGTGGGGGTTAATGGGGCTCTCTCAATAGATCTTCACAGGTCAGCTCTTCAGTGTCTTTGTAATTTGTTTGAGCTCCCTCCTATAATCTAACTTCTATAACACAGTCACTTCAGTCCAACTAAAACTAGACACATTCTTGAATTCGTGTCCCTTTTAACCATGTATCCTGACATCTGATGCTTCTTCCTTGTTCGGCCCAGTCATCTAGCTATTAAATAGAACACCATAAAAGTTTGTTGTCAGCCTAAGCACCTGAAGTCCACACAAGAGAACTTTAGCATGAAGTTGTAGAGTACCAAAGACAGCTTGAGAATTGTTTATGGTTACAAGATACCTTGGCATCATTGCATTTGGCATTTGACATTGTACAATTACAAAATTGATATAAGCTTGTTCACATGCTTTAATGATCCATGCTTCAGGTTCTGATATCCCGATTTCCAACAGGTACTTATCATGCAGTATTCAACACCACGCAAATGGAAATCTGAGCGTGGTGTTGAATCCTGCATCCTAATTACCTGTTGGAAATCAGGATATCTGAACCTGAAGCTGATAAAAGGGCATTAAAACTATAGCTAGAAAAGTTTAAATAAAATCTACATGTATAAGGTGAACTCCTATCTACAAATCTCAAATAAGCCATAAGGAAGCACTTCAAACAGGAGAATCGAATAGCTACAACAATACAATTTACCTTCATCTGTTAGTATCATATGATTTACATTTACTAGGACGATAAAGCCTATGTAATTATTTCTCCGGTTTCTACACCAATACAAAAGTTATGACATCTGTCCCACACACAAAACAAGTATGCCTACCAAAAATAATCAAACAACGGCTGGGTTAATGTTTACAAAATAAAAATTCTGTTATTTCATCTCCAATTGATTTGCTCCTGAGCTCATGTTTACCAGTTAAACTGTTTAAAGAAAGAGGATTAAGAATAGGTACTTTGCACCAGGCAAAAGTTGTTGTTTTTGCACCTTTTTTGAAAGTGAAGACATTATAGAAACTATTTGCAAATATTAATGATATCAAATTTCCACAATCCATTATATTATTGCACAAAATTTTCAGGGTAGTTGTGTTAAAGTTTTTTCATCAACGTTTCGGATCACACTCTGTGATCCATCATCACGATGATACAAAAGAGCATAGGGAGATTAGAAATGTGCAATAACATAAAAAGGGTAGAGAAAAGGGGGGGGGGTGGTT
>MU225377.1:201809-259402 GCA_018584345.1 Thuja plicata
TAGTTTTAGTTTTATTGAAGTGATTAAGCCATATAATTAAGATCTCGTTTCAACACACATGCCAGCATAAACTCACGTCCAAAATAAAATTTCATAAAATATATCTCATGGGCATTTTGTTGTTTTGTGAAGATATATAGTCACATTGTTGGTTTGTCATCCTGCTTACATGGCTGGTTTACCTTAGATGCCCTATCTCAGTTCAACTTCCAGCAACCCCTCAATTTTGGAGTCTACATTTCCTCATTTTTTAATGACTTATTCCCTGTTTGATATTTCTTTTATAATTTTGATTCCTTGCCAGCTGTTATATAGTGGGCTGTCCTTGTTTCATGTTTTTGAGATTGATATTATTTGATAAACTGGTTATAGTTTTGAAGGTTCAAGTTTTTGAAGAAGCAATATAGTTTTGTCATCATGAATTTTATGCATGTGTCTAAAAGCATTCTGTTTTCATCAAATTTAAATATCACAACCCCTGTATTATGTGTGGAGCAGGATTTGCATTCAAATCCCCAGGCCTTTGAAGACAAGTTCCGCTGTTAATATCACAAACTAATCATATATACAGATATATCTATTAAAGGCATGATGTTGTTACAGTCCATGAAACTAAGAAAGCAAGCTTCTGGGGAAAACTGTTTTGAAATATTCTTATGTTGCTTTTTGAGACAAATTTTCAACACAGTTTCTTCCAGAAGCATTATTATAACTTATAAGCAATGCATCTCTTCTGTTGCTTCATGTTTTTTTACCCAACTAGTTACACGAGCTTGAAATTAAAAAATAGTGGACACTGATAGCTTTGAATTCATAAACTATTTAAAGAAGCCAAAACAGTAGAAGACATGCATAAAAACATGAAAGAAGTCAGCAAGCTGACAAAGTAATATTCTGACTCCATTGCCTTTTCTGAGAATCTACCTCCAGAAATCATAGGCAACTAACTATGGACTATAAATCATTAAGATTCTTCAATACTTTGAGAAAGGTATGCAATAGTGTGTGGATATTTTGAGATCACCTTAATCTTTTCTTAATCATAATTTATAAATTTATAATCATCTATGTCATTTAACATAACACAGTAGTAAGTTGTGAGTTTTAATTAATGTTGTTCTGGTTTCATTCCTTTATTTGAACAAATTGTCAGAAGGCTTAAAAGATGCATCTGTGTAAGCATTTTGAGAATTCTTTTAAATTATATTTTTATAAGAGAATCAAAATCATATGGGATATTGTTGGCAGCTTTCTTTTGGGCTTTGTTTTTCCACTACTTTGGTACTACGCTACGTTCCTGTACTTGCGAAGGTATTCTCGCAAGCAGCCACGAGAGCGACCTGGTCTCGCAGCATGTGCAATTGCTGTAAGTTAAACTTTTCCTTTCAGAATACAAAGCATTGATACTTGGTGTTTACATCTCATAGGTTTTCATTTGTTTATCTAACCTTTTACATTAATGAGCTACATCTTGTTCTTGTTTAGCTTTCTAAATTGACTGATTATCATTTATTCAGTGGTTGCGACAATGATGAAGATTAATTTCAAGTTTTCACATCTTGTTATATAGTTACGTTGTTCAAAAAGAAATTGGTCACTTGCATTGTAGTGCTTGTAAAGCTAAACATGGCTATGTGTAACTATGTCCTTGTGATTGGTTAACAATGCATGGATGTCCTAAGGAAATCACCTTGAAATTGCCTATCTCTCTCTCTCTCTACATGCACACGCGATCCAAACCAGAAGTGGATTGCTAGTAATTTTATGTCAGAGTAAACATATGATGTTTGCTGTTTTGAACATAATGACGCATATTCGATTTGTTAGGTTTGATGGAATGAAGATGTCTTACTGCAGTTTTTTGAGAGATAAATAATTGTGTTTTCTCTGAGTTATTCCTGTCACCACTAATGTACTTTTCATCAGAAGAAAAAAATATGTAATACCCTCTAATTTAGGGGGGAATTTTTTTTAATAAGAATCATAATTATCCAATTTCCAGCAAATTCATAATTTAGCAATTGGGTCTTGCGACTCAGTGTATTTCAATATTGATCTCAAATCAATAATTATGATTCAAATCTATGAGGCTATTAATAGTTTGAGAGTACCCAATCACATAATTAAACTTTTCGTAAGAGTCCATACATTGAACTTAATTCTTAACATTTTTTAATTAGTCCACCTATTAGAGCATAAGTGAGTTTGAGCTGCTAATACTTTTTTCCAAATCAATTGGTAATTTTAAGTGAATATCAATTAATACATCAGATCCTGCCTTGTATTTTCATTCTTATTGGTACATCTTGCAACATTAAGTCCTGGATATATTACACTTTTTATTAATAATCTGTTTGCCAAGTTCAATCTCTGTTGTTTATTAAGATGATGTAAGTCAAGGCCAGTGTTTCCTTTTGCCAAGTTAGGACAGGCAAGTAATAGTCACCCCCTTGTACATTTGTTTTCTCAACTGATACATATGTTGTTTAGTGTCATGGGACTTTGGCTAAATAACCTATCACATGCAGAAAATCCAAATTTCCATTTCAAGTCAAATTATGACCGCACTAACCTGTATTTTTTTCTTTTTCTTTTACTTCTTGGTAATTCAAATCATATGACATCCTAGTTGTTGCATCCCAAATAAGAATTCAATGTTAACAATCACGTGAACAATAAATATTTTTTTTTCTCGGTGAACACTTTTGACTGGAGCTATGAACCAGTGGGGTCACATTGGGGGACCCCATCCCCATGTTGAGTACATTTTCAAAGCATTAACGCCTTCCTATATTTGCCTTGTGCTGGTTGCCAGATCCTTATCTCTCTGTAATCCCCTTATATCTCCCTCCAAGCTCACGCGCGATTCTCCTTATCATTCCACATTTCCCCTTCTCTCCAAACCCCTTATCACTCCACTGCACTGAGCCATCTGACACTTCTTACAACTCCTGTGAACCTCCTTATCTCTCCATCCAGCAACAGACAACAACTATTCCCAGCGTACTTGCCAGCCTGTCAGTCGAGGGGACTCCGTGGTAGTAGCGTAGGTGCTGAGTATGACCGGTCCATGTCCAATGAGAATTCAGGATCCTACCATGAACAGCAGAACTCGTACGCAGTCCATTGCGAAACAACAGCAAACACAAACTCGGCGGCGGGGTAGTTGGTGGGAATCAAACATGCAACCGCCCATATAACAGGGCTCGGGACCACCGTTGCCCTGCGGGGCCATCCCCACAAGAACAATAAATATTAAATATATGAACCTGGTTTCTTAAATCTGTTACCGTGTTTATAAATTCCACTTGCCCCCATCATCATGTAATCATTTGTTCACAAAAAATCACACACCATCATTTGAAATGGTTCAAGGCATATCCCTCTATTGAAATATAAATACTTGCTCATTTGCTTAATACTATCCTTTCATCACTTAAAGTAGACGATGTATTTGACAGCTCTCTATAAGCTGATTCCAATATAAACTGACAAGTTTATCAACTATTCACTCAAATGCTATTTCTTAATTTTAAATGAAAATCTTACTATTCAATCAGATGACTGATGTAACTAGACGTTGTTTTGACAAGAGTTCAGATTTCAGGCTGTTATAAGATTATACCTATAAGTGATCTTGTCATCTTACGGTTTTCATTCAGGCAGAGATCAAAATCTCTTTGTCAAGACTCGATCAAATCTAAGTAATTAGGCTTAAAAGCCACACATCCAAGTCTATAAAAACAAGTATAACTTAGTAATTTCTACACAATATTCATGATTTCATGGCCTAACTTACAGTCCTCTATATCCATCTGATTGTAAAACAATCTCTTGATATGACTATGAAACGAATATGCAATATAGATATTAAGTTGGATTCAAGTTCTTACCGCTTACCAACATTAAAACATTATGAATATTCAATAGAAGATTAGCTTTTGTCTTAAGTAGCCCCTACAAGAAATATCACAGCTCAGATGTTCTAGTTGGGAGAGCCTATCAAATAGAATCGAAATATAATACTTAGTTATGGTTATCTTTTTCTTGGTTTTTAGGAGGATCTATCATATAAGTGATAAGTAGCATAACCACCTAGGTATCTCCATATACAAGATTTCATAACTACACATCAGTATGTGTATTCATCATGTACATGCAGATCATATGTTTAAATCAAATTGATATGAGATGTATATGATTATTCAAGATATGACAATTATTGCCAATTCCGGTATACTTGTAAAATGTTCATGTCTAGAAATTATTTCAATGTTTCCACAGTTCAATCATGATTTAGTCAAGGATAGAGAGCCAAATGAATGGCGGATGTGTCCTTGCAGCCAACATCAAATAAATACAATCACAGAATTATCAACTACTCAGAAATGAAAATAAAACTCACACAAGATTTCACAACTGTTACTACAACACTGATTGAATTTCTCACTGATTGAATTTCTCAGCAACAGATCTGATTTTATTCAGGATGCAAGGTAGATCTACATGCACTTGATTTTGGGGAAATTTTAACAGAGTTTCCCCAAGAAATAGAAAAATCATAACAATCTACAACACCTACATCTTAAATCTTGGAGTAAAAGCCTGCAATACAAGAGATCTACAGAAATTTTGCCAGTCTCCTCAAGAGAGGAGAACCACAAAATATCTTCGACACAGAACACAACTGTCTCCAGGTTTGATCCTCCTGACAACCTGCAAACAGAACAAGATCTCCTTGCTTCTATCTTGGTACATGCGGCATTCACCTTTGGAAAATCCTTGCCTATTTTAATTTTTCCTCCTCCCCAATTGCATGCACAAATACAAGAATGCATGCCTAGTCAAATGAATTGTTCACTCTCAAGATAATCATATCCATTAGCTAAAAATATGCAAGTAAGGCACCACTCCTCGTGGGAAATGAAGCTCCTCCATTTACTCTCTTAGAACTGGCTAATAATAACTAGGTGGAGTTCTTCATCTTCTAGAATCAAAATTGACAAGTCAAAAATGCTGTTTAATGTAGTTTCTTATATCTGACACGTCCTTGATGCTGTCATAGGTAGCCCGTTATGAACCATGTAACAAGTGGCAGTAGCTGAACTCCAAGACTCCTACCAAATGGACTGTCCCATTTTACAAGAAGATTCAGAAATCAAAATCCATAATGAAAATCTATAGAAGTTCAATCCACAGGAAGCTAAGGGTCATTATTTAGCAAAGAACCAAATAAAAGAAAAAAATATTTTTTGTTTAATGCTGTATTGTCTTGCACCAAACACTCTTTAAGTAGAGGAGTAAGACCTCACTCATTTATAAGTTTGAAGATTTTTAATGGTGTACCCATTCCTACTCATTTCCATAAGACTAACCTAGTTGCATCTTCCTTCTCCCACTTCTTCCATTGTACCTGATATTCAATATATTCTCTTCTCCTCTATCTCAAAATACACTCCACTTTTGCATTTCGACATCTACACCTTTCAACTTGGTAATGTTGTCTTACTGCTTTCTCTTCCTATTGTCTCTTGATAAATGTAAAAATCTGATATTCAATATATTCTCTTCTCCTCTATCTCAAAATGCACTCCACTTTTGCATTTCGACATCTACACCTTTCAACTTGGTAATGTTGTCTTACTGCTTTCTCTTCCTATTGTCTCTTGATAAATATAAAAATCTGCCACAAAAAATTGGTACAATGTGATAAGCATTATTAGAAAATTTCTTCAACACTTGGCATGGTTCAATCCGTTTCCAACAAAATTTATTGTGTTGATTCCTTGGGAATGTTTCCCATACTAGGTGAGGTAAAACTAAATCGCCTTTTTGAAACTCTTTTCTTCTTTGATTTGTACTCTCCTTGCATTCTAGTCATTCTTCATTTGATACTTCCCTCACTTGTTTATACACATCATGCATGTGCTTGGCCAAGTCGTTTGCTTAGTCACCTCAAGCTCCTACCTCAACTTTTCCATGCAACTATCCAACATCTCTACAATTGCATTCTTATACCACTTGGAATGGTGTCCTACCAATGCTCTTGTTTAAAAAAATGTTTTAAGAAAATTTAGCATGTCTTAGCACTAAGTTTCATTGCTCAAATATTTCACTAACTTGGCATTAGCAATTACCGAAACTTAGCTTGCCACCTAAATATTTCCTACTCATATGATAAGCTTTACAAGAGCTCAACTAGTCACTGTTCCTATCAATGCTTTTGTTTACAAAATTGAAAATTGTTTTAAGTGAATTTAGCTTGTGTTAGCACTGAGTTCCACTACCCAAGCATATCATTGATTCAGCATCTTAATAAATTACCGAAAATTCGGTTCACCACCTAAATATTTCCATTAATTTGTGAATTATAAGCTTTACTAAAGTTCAACTTAGTTCTCAAATTTTTCCATAGGGTCGTCTAGAAATGGCCCACAAACGAATCTTTATTAAAATCTATGCCCATGGGTAACCCATGTAGCTTGACTATCTTCTTGAAGAACAAATTAGGGACAAGAAGCATCATAAGTTGTTTGATAAGCAATAAAATGTGTCATCTTCAACATCCTTCCAACAACAAGAAAACTTGAATATTGTGGTATCTGTAGAAGGTAATAAAATCCAATATTTTTACTATGCACTTTTGTATTCTCATATATGTGACTTGTCTACTCAAACTTTTGAACATCACATCCCATCCTCAACATACGTTAAAGCCTATAATTTTTGTCAGGTGCAATCTTGGACCTTGGTGCACACTTGTGCATTGTGCTGTGTGTTTTTAGACTTCAAATTGGAAAATTGCTTTAGTGAGGTGTGCCCTCATAGGTCAAATGTGCATTTGTATGAGGACTTTTGAGCATTTTAATTCTGGCCTTCAATGGTGTGCCTTTTTCACCCATAATGTTTGATCATATGCCCTTTAGTAAGATTTGGAAACGTTAATGTCTTCCATAAATTTTAATCTTGTAATTAAAGTTTTCATTTATATTTTTATTTTCATGGTTACTGTATGTGCTGCATAGTCTATATTGTCTTGTTATCTTTATTTGATTGTTGCTGTATTTTTCTCTCGATTAACTTTCCTCTTAATTGTATTGCAGTCATATTGCAAGCTAATTCTATGGGTATGCTTGTCTTTTAATAGCACTTATTACCATTAGATAAGTAATGCATGTGTTCAAATTAATGCAGGCTTTAATATGCACCGTGGCAGCGCTAATTACCACCCTAGCTTGCCTATTGTAGCTAAAGGATGACATCACTTTTCAGTGAAGGGGTTTATTTTTGTACATGAGCTGCCCTTTTTTAAGTTCAAGTAAGTTTGAGTGGAACTATAATTAGAGAATTTAGAGTGGGCATATCCATATGTATCTTATTCAGTGCGAGAAATCATATCCATTTATTGTACAAATAAACTTTCAAGAATAAATGTAGGAACTATGCACAAAAGTGCAGTTCCATGGAATCTATCTGTACAGGGAGGTTTATACGATGGAACACAAACTGTGACTATCTTGATCACGACTATGTATTGCTGATTCTTTTGACCTCAATTTAAAGAGGCCTGCTTTTTGTACACTACACGTTTCCCCTAAACTGCACTGTTATACATCTCTCTTGATTGTGTATATGTCAGATTAATATATTTGTCATTGCTTACTTGGAATTATTTTGCAAACGCATAATTAATTATATTGCAGTCATTGGCTGTACCCACACCCCAAAAACAAATTTTTATTTTTTTATTTTTTTATGGCATTCCTTCGCATGTGTTTCTGAATAATATATAATTAATTACGTGTTAGCTGTAACTGCACTTCGTTGCTGGAAAGATTGAATTAGCTCGTATCAGCTTGCCTGCAAGCATATTGTATGGTGTGAACTTAACTTTGGCATCAGATTAACATTTAGTTGGAGGGTATTGAAGGATTTTGCTTAGAAAACAATTAAAAATCAGGTATACAGCTGGAAATTGGTAGTAATCTAAATAAATTTGTTAAACCTTTTTATTTTATAAATATTGTATTTCTGTTTTTTTTCTTTTCTTGATTAAGGGTGTTCTGTACTTATATGGTAAATTAATTTATTCTGTATACCTATCTTTTTTAATAAATATTTCTCTTCCACGGGGATATGTCTTTCGATCTTAAACTGCTGTTTCCATCCCAAAAATGTTAGCAATCAGAAGGAAACCTCTAATGGTAAGATGTCTTGGAGGGCAAACATATATTTTGTATTGTAAAAAAAATAACATTTCATTATATAAAGAATAATTGTTTCTATTGTAGAGATTTATTAGTGTTATTATTTAAATTTAAATATATGTCTAGATTTAGGTACAAATATATGAAATGCGTATTTATCAATGTTAACTAACTTGAGCACATTAAGATAACAATCATTCATATATAACATTTAACAAAGAAATATGATCAATAGAAACAAATAACATCTTAAAAAAATTAATTGAATAAACTTTATCTTATAGACAATTAAAATATCTTTGAATAAGTTTAATACTTATTTGACTTAGTACACTCGCAAAAGTTTCAGCTTGTTAAGATTTCAATGATATTGGCTCTCACCATGACACAATTCGGTGGACTTGTGTAAAAACACAGTGTGCATCTATTCAAACAAAGCCCTAGCCAAGACAATCTTGAGTTTACGTTGCACCTTGAGTTGGACACTCCCATGCAACCTCCTTTTCAATGCTCACAATTTCTCCAAACCACTTTATTTTTCCTTAAGTGATCTCCATACCCTCTCCAAATAGCACACAATTCTTTAAGTAAGTCTCAAAGGTTGGCTTTCAAAGCACGACCAACTTATCACAAAGGTTGCTTTTAATCATTTTTTTTAACCCTTAGGTGTCCCCGCGACCTAACCTGATGACCCAACATCCCATATCTTGGGTACCAAGGGCGAGCTGAGGCGAGACTAATCCTCAGAGGATGAACCAAACCGCCCGCAAGCCAGGTTCATCGGGCAAATCCGGGC
Source organism: Thuja plicata (assembly GCA_018584345.1). Classification (NCBI taxonomy): domain Eukaryota; kingdom Viridiplantae; phylum Streptophyta; class Pinopsida; order Cupressales; family Cupressaceae; genus Thuja; species Thuja plicata. Next base: position 210,813 of record MU225377.1, read on the forward strand.
GAGAGTCGATTAATATATATGGTTATTCGTCTCTTTCAAAAGAATTCTCATAAACATTCTTCATTAATCTCCATTTTAATTAAATGATCATATTCTCTTTTTTTTAATGCTTTTTACTTTGTTTTCACTAAAGTGATTTTTAAATAATTGCTATGGCTTCCTCTCCTATTTGTGCTCTTAAAAACTTCTGCTCAAATATTTGAATTTCTCTTTTGTTGTATTGGGCAATCCTTCCCCTATTTTGTTGAGTTATTTGGTTGGGGTGTGTCTGCATTCTCTTCCTATGTTCATGGTGAATTTTGCTTCCTGGGAGTTTCCCTAGGGGTTGTGGGCTTCGAATCTATTGCGTTTGGCTCACATCCTGGGCAGGGTTCTGCTGCTCTTGGCAGTGTTGTGGGGGCATTTGTTGCTATTGGGGTGTGCGCTAGGGCTTGTTTTGTTGCTCTTTCACCTTCCGCTTAGTAGTTGGACTCTTCCATTGTGCTTCATTTGGGGATTTCATCCCCTATTCGACTATCAAGGGTTCAAGTTGTTTGGTCTCTAATGGCCCTCCTCTTGTGCCTACTTTTGGAGGGAATTCCTCTTCTAGTGCGAGGAGTGGGGGTGCTTAGATTTTTTGCTTAGGTTGTTAGGCCTTCTATTCTTCCTCCTCTTAGTAGGCCTTCTCATCCACTCCCTTGTGCTAGTCCCCCCTTGTGGCGGTCTATGAAGAAGATGTGTCAAAGAATGAAGATTTTTACCATCGAACAACTTTGGTTTGCAAGTTTCTGGTCTTTGGCCTTCCCTACTAGATCTTCACCATTGGGTTGTGGGTTCTTGGTGGTCTCTCAAGACTGGTAAGATCAAAATTTTTCCCTATACTAAAGGGATCTTTATTGCTTCTTTTTCTTCTTTTGAGGATAGTGATTTGATCTTTTAGGGAAGTATTCATGGGGAGAGAATTATCTCTCTCAAGCCATGTACTTGTTCTTTCAACCCCCTTACTGAACCACTTAATGTGTGTCGGGTGTGGGTGCGGCTTCTGATTCTCCCCCTTCAGTTCTAGAAAACTTTTAACTCTATTGGCCATTTTTTTTAAGTTTGATTATTCCACTTCATGGTTATTCCGCCTTTGCTCATTTTTAGTGGATATTGATCTCCTTAGCTCTTCCCAAAGATGTGGTTTTGAAGGTTAAAGACCAACCTTCGTTTCAACCACCATATCATGAGGGGATCCCCTTCTGTGGTCGCCATTGTTTTGCTACTCACCATTCAGCTCCGAATTTCTCTCAGGGTTGTAGGAAGGGCTTTTCTTATTGTTTGTTGAACACCTTTGATCACTCAACTATTGAGGATCCTTTTCAATCAGAGGGTGCCTCTTCCAAGGGTTCTTGTGGGTTTGATTCAAGGTGGTCTTGTCCCATCTTGTGGACTTTGTGGTAGCTCCTTCTTAAAGCTCTTCTCTTGCTTCTTTGACAACTCTTGTTCCAATCTTGTCTTCTTCGATGAATATTTTCTTTTTGCCTCATCCTTCTATTGTTCCCCTTTCATCTGTTATTTTCTTGAACTACAATCTATAGACAAAGAAGAGGTCTTGTGTCATCTTCTCTCACTCTTCCTCATGTCGAGTAATAGTAGTTTTGTGTTTGAGGTTGACTCCTTTGTTTCCTATTGGTTTGAAGCGCTGGTCAAACGAGTTGCCTCTGCTTTCTCTTTTGTTTCTTTAGTATCTCACAACTTGTGAGATCCCTCTTTCTGCCTAGTTGGCTATTATGTAAGGGTTTGGGCCCTCTCCCGATTTACCTAATCAAAACTTTATTTTTACTTTGAGGAAAAGGTCTCATAACATTTCTTCCCTTATAATTTAGTTATTGTCCTTAATAGCTTAAGTGGAATCTTTATCACTTAATTCACTAGAATATTACTAAATCCTCCACTTTAAATTTATTTTATAGTTTAATTTTACAAATTTTAGATCTTATGAATTCTTCTAGTTCAAAATTTGACCAAAACTACATACTTTGCTAATACTTATTAAAACTATAGATACACTTTTGTACGAAGCAAATCATGATTTTACAAGGAGATAATACAAGTTTGTATATTAAATCTTCTATTTTATAACTTTAGTTTTTCCATTCACGTGAACTCAAAGTGTAAAAGAAGGTTTATTCTTCTTTAATAAAAATGTTATCATATTACTGCATAGAAGATAAGTGAATGATAGACATAACATGTGTTATGAAGTCACCTAATGTTAAGACTAAAGACACCACAACTTAATAATCATGTTAGCCTTAAAGGTCCAAGAATACTGGGGGGGGTGAATCAGTATACTAAGATATATGCAAATTTCCACTCCTCAACCCAAAATAAACATTCACAAGGTTACCTATTTGATAAGAAAGTGGAACTTAACCAAATAAACACAACCGTCACAATGCATGCAACACATAACACAGATTTCATGTGGAAACCCAAATGGGTGAAAACCATGGTGGGAAAAAAGACCCACAAATAATGTACTCTTCTGAAGTATGCCCTGTTAGGAGCTTAACCTTGTCACGAATTTACAAAGGCACTGTTAGGTGTCACCCAGTTATGGGATTTACCTCTAGCCCTGTTAGGAGCTTTACCCTATTAGGAGTAACTCCGCTAAGAGATTTCAAACTCAAGTTAGTGAGCCACTCTGTTAACAGATTTACAAATAAGACCTAATAGGATCTACTCGGTTAAAAGATTTACAATAGGAAAACTTGTTAAGGTCACTTAATATGGAAATATAAACTCCTTTGCTTGATCAGATCCTTTGTAACACATAGATTCTCTTCTCAGATTTCTCTGGTATACCCTATCTTGATCGCACCTTCACAACCAGGATCAGTATACTAAGATATATGCAAATTTCCACTTCTCAACCCAAAATAAACATTCACAAGTTTACCTATTTGATAAGAAAATGGAACTTAATCAAATAAACACAAACGTCACAATGCATGCAACACATAACACCGATTTCATGTGGAAACCCAAATGGGTGAAAACCATGGTGGGAATGAAGACCCACAAATAATGTACTCTTTTGAAGTACAACCTGTTAGGAGCTTAACCTTGTTAGGAATTTACAAAGACACTGTTAGGTGTCATCCAGTTATGAGAATTACCTCTAGCCCTGTTAGGAACTTTACCCTATTAGGAGTAACTTTGCTAAGAGATTTCAAACTCAAGTTAATGAGCCACCCTGTTAAGAGATTTACAAATAAGACCTAATATGATTCTTAGACTTCTCTGTGATTACAATATTTTAATTAGTTGCTTTACCTGTGTATTAGACATTTAAGTATATGCTTAAGCGATGGATTAGTACTTTCATTTTTTAAATCCAAAGACTGAGATTCTGAATTTTTAAAATGATTAAGTTTCTTTATCAGTCCAGAGCAAGTTTCTATTTTTAATTTGCCAATGTGTCATATCGATGTGTGATTATAAGATAGAAATAATTTAATTAAAATCTAAATCCGACTACATTGTAAAACTAAACATTTAATAACATTTATTAAATGTAATAACTAATAAGTTGAAGTTGTAATTTAAAATGATTAAGTTACACTCACACATGTCCTAGACTTTAGTGACATCAAATGACAAGCCAAAAGTTAATGGTACTCGCGATAGTGCGACAGTGCCAGCGACCGTTAGATGAGCACATATCAACGGTGTGTGGTGTATTTCAGGCCGAAAGGGAAAAGAAACCCCATTTTTGCAAACCTATTTTGAAATAATGTAAATGAACTCAAAATCACAGTCATAGAATAAGTATCACTTACCTTTGCCTCAAATTAAAATGCAACAATGTAGTCGCGACTCGCCAATGCAGTATTGAGTATACAGTTGCACTCAATAATATTAAACTTCTGAAACTTCGCTACGATCAAATATAGAGATATCATAGAGATATCAGAATGTTTTTATACTAATCCTTCTTCAGAAAATTTGGCAGGAGGTATTAGGTATACAAATATTTGGCGAAGCCCGCGTAATTATAACACGTCTTTTGTTATTTTCGAGGCAATTATGGGTCGTCCAATACCTTCGCATGATTAATAAAGTTGACTAAATTACGTTGGTTAGAGACATGCGTCTGTAAAATGCCAGGCAAATATAGGCCATCGATTTGGGGTCGCTTAGAAATTATAGGCGAATGTTTTAAATTTATGGGGACCAAAATTTATATTCCATTGGCGATAATGTGTAAGAAATGGAAAAATTAAATAAACTGATGGGCGATGGGCCCGGGCTTTGGACCCAATATTAATAAATGTTGGGCAATAGGGTCAATCCAATATGTCAAAAATATTTGCTAATTCTGGGGTTGCTGACATGCGACATTCACCAAATGGTGAATAATCACCACTAAAGTTTTCGCTGGATATGTATAAAGTTGCATTCACCTCTTTAAAATCATCTTTCTTAGATAACTTACAACCGGTCACCATTGGATTTCCAACTAGTTTAGAATCTTCTAACCCAAAATTCTTCAACACTTCCCTCACAAACTTGTTTGGCTGATGTAGATTCCATCACTGACCTTAGATATATGCAGTCCAACAAAGAATTCGATCTCTCCAAACATTGACATCTCAAATTTTGTCCTCATTTCATCTGCAAATGCAATACTCATCTCATCATTTCTACCAAAAATGATGTCATCCACAAAGACTTCAACAATCAACAATCATACATCCTTCTCAATCTTCAAGTAAACATTAATGTCCTAAGATATATGCAAATTTCCACTTCTCAACCCGAAATAAACATTCACAAGTTTACCTATTTGATAAGAAAATGGAACTTAACCAAATAAACACATCTGTCACAATGCATGCAAAACATAACACAGATTTCATGTGGAAAACCAAATGGGTGAAAAACATGGAGGGAAAGAAGACCCACAAATAATGCACTCTTCTGAAGTACACCCTGTTAGGAGCTTAACCTTGTCAGGAATTTACAAAGACACTTTTAGGTGTCACCCAGTTATGGGATTTACCTCTAGCCCTGTTAGGAGCTTTACCCTATTAGGAGTAACTCTGCTAAGAGATTTCAAACTCAAGTTAATGAGCCACTCTGTTAACAGATTTACAAATAAGACCTAATAGGATCTACTCAGTTAAGGGATTTACAATAGGAAAACATGTTAAGGTCACTTGATCCTGAAATATAAACTCCTTTGCTTGATCAGATCCTTTTTAACACATATTCTCTTCTCAGATTTCTCTGGTATACCCTATCTTGTTCTCACCTTCGCTACCACAATCAGTATACTAATATATATGCAAATTTCCACTTCTCAACCTAAAATAAACATTCACAAGTTTACCTATTTGATAAGAAAATGGAACTTAACCAAATAAACACAAACGTCACAATGCATGCAACAAGACAGATTTCATGTGGAAACCCAAATGGGTAAACACCATGGTGGGAATGAAGACTCACAAATAATGTAATCTTCTAAAGTACGCCCTTTTAGGAGCTTAACCTTGTTAGGAATTTACAAAGACACTGTTAGGTGTCACCCAGTTATGAGATTTACCTCTAGCCCTGTTAGGAACTTTACCCTATTAGGAGTAACTATGCTAAGAGATTTCAAACTCAATTTAATGAGCCACTCTGTTAAGAGATTTACAAATAAGACCTAATAGGATCTACCCAGTTAAGGGATTTACAATAGGAAAACCGGTTAAGGTCACTTGATCTGGAAATAGAAACTCCTTTGCTTAATCAGATCCTTTGTAACACATAGATTCTCTTCTCTGATTTCTCTGGTATACCCTATCTTGATCACACCTTCACAAACATGATCTACACACAAATATTTGATTTTAGCATATAAATATCATTGTTCAAGCCCTAAGCCTTCCACCACCTTAAAACTTACCCAATATATTTCAAATCAATTTTCCAATCTTCATGCTCAGAGAAGTCGTGCCAAAACAAACATATCCCAATATAACAATAACTTTACCAAACAGGTTGTCCACAGGATAGACCCTTACAATTAATTTGATCAAGAATAATAAAATACAGTTTGACCAACTCAACCTTCATCCTAATAAAATGTCTACCTCGATCTATGAAACACTGACACATCACCATAATTGAATTGAGACATGTCAACATGATAGCTAGAACACAAATGATTCATTTCAACTCAATAACCGATCAACAATAGAAGATCTACCATCGTAGCTCAAGAACACTGTCACCTTTCACTAAAACATCTTCTGTAACCACAAAACATGCTCTCTGATCATCCAAACCAGTTTCCATCATAACCATGACCTGAACACAATGACAACAACATCATTCTATGATCACGCCACCTAACTCATCATAGATTTGATAAACCAATCAAATCACTCATTGCTAGTCACAGACTGTTCTAGCAGTTGCACTATCATACTTCAATCAATCATAACTTACACAAATCATACATTCAATAGTTGCGATAATACAATTATCATCTAAAGACATTCCCAAGTCTCCCTTAAGGATGCGACCATTGAAACTACTTACAACACATTGTGTATCCTTCTCAGATACTGGGCAACACACTAAGAATACTAGGTCAATACTTGACATCAATGATGACACAATAACTGATCATCTCAATACCAAATTTGTACCATCACATTACTTACCATCACTACATTAATTATTTTAACAATCTCCCCCTTTGACATTGATGACAACACAACAATTGAAACATCTTCTCAATCAGATAACCTGCATTAAATCTTCATCTCTGAACCTATGTCTCCCCCTTTCTCTCTTTTTTTCTAATACCCCTTTCTTTCTCATTTGTCTCATCTATTTTCTCACCACTTCTCAATACTTCTCCCCCCTTTGAAAACAATGCCAAAGATGCCATACCATTGATCACTTCACCTCCTACAAGTAATCAATACCTTTTCCACCGACTTCTCCCCCTAAGGAGTAGGCTCGTATTACATCAATCCAACAAAGATTTTTTCAATACAAAGACATTGTATTGATGCAACATCATCACTTTAATTCTCCTCAGGTAGGGAAATGACCCCCAACCTGCCTCTTAAATACTCGAAAGTAACCCTTGGTAGTGGCTTATAAAAACGTCTGCAATCTGCTCCTTAGTTGGCACATACTCCAACTACACCTCTTTCTCTTGAATTTTCTCTCTAAGAAAATGGTACTTAATTATAATATGCTTGGTCTTAGAGTGCATCACATGCTTCTTGGATATGTTTATAGCACTAGTATTATCACATTAGATAACCACTGGTTCATTTACCGTCTCCTTATTAAATTCCAATATCTGCTTCATACAAGAGACTTGAGTACAATTAACAACAATAAAAACATATTCTACATCTTCAATAGATTGGGAAATACAGTTTTTCTTTTTTCTTATCCATTACATAAATCTCTCTCCAAGAAATAAAGCTCCTCCACTTGTGCTCTTCGTATCATCCATATTTCCTGCCCAATCTGCATCAGTGAATACACTCAAAGTATAAAATCCCTTGTGATCATACTAAAGAGCATAGTCTTAAGTCCCTTTCAAGTATCTAAAGATTCTCTTCATGATCACCATATGGGATTCCTTTGGATTAGCTTGAAATCTTTCAACTATCCCAACAATATGTGCTATATCAGGCCTACTATGAATAACATACTACAACTTACCGATCACGGATATGTATAAAGTTGCATTAACCTCATTAGAATCATCTTCCTTGGATAAGTTACAACTGGTCACCATTGGAGATCCAACTAGTTTAGAATCTTCTAACCCAAAAGTCTTCAACACTTCCCTCACAAACTTGTTTGGATGATGTAGATTCCATCACTAACCTGAGATATCTGCAGTTCAACAAAGAATTTGATCTCTCCAAACATCGACATCTCAAATTTTGTCCTCATTTCATCTGCAAATGCAATGCTCATCTCATCATTAATACCAAAAATTATGTCATCCACAAAGACTTCAACAATCAACAATCAACAATCATACATCCTTCTTAATCTTCAATTAAACATTAATGTCCTCACTTGTTTTGATGAAATTGATCTTGATCAGATATGAGTGGAGTCTCTCATACCATACCCTTGGTGCTTGCTTCAATCCATAAAGTGCCTTCTGCAACTTGCACACCAAGTCCTTATCTTCTGACAGTGCAAAACCATCAGGTTGTTCTATGTAAACTTTCTCTTCGAGAATTCCATTCAAGAATGCATATTTCACGTCCATTTGAAAAAATTTACAACCTTTCTAAGCAACATAGGATAAAACAATCCTCACTCCTTCAAGTCTAGCTACTAGTGCAAAATTTTGTCCATAATCCAAGCCTTCTTCTTGTGCATAACCTTTAACCACAAGTCTTGCCTTATTCCTGACGACTTCACCAATTTCATTGAGTTTATTCTTGAAAACCCACTTAGTTCCAATCACATTCTTAGCAACAGGTAGGAACAAGTACCAAAGTATTGTTCTTCTTTATTTGATCCAATTCTTCTTCCATGGCCTTAACCCAACCTTCATTCTTCAATGCTTCTTTAACAAATTTAGGTTCATGTTTAGAAATCAGACAAGTACTTTCTCTAATCTTCCTTCTAGTCTGAACACCAACATTCTTATCATCAATAATTTGATCAAGAAAATGGTTCAAATTTAAATACCTTGGTATCAACGGTTCAGGTCTAGGAGTCTCTTCTATTAATTAAAATGGTTCATCCTCATTTTTTCAATTTTCAGCTTCTTGGTCCACTGATTGAACATATGCAATCCTCTAATCATCTCCTAATTTTTTCTTGCTGGACCCATCATTCTGTTATGAGAATTCATCAATCTTCACATTTTCAATTTCTATCAATTTGTTGGTTCTCTTGTTTAGACACATTTTTTCTTTTCTCTTTGTAGAATATCCTAGAAATATTCCTTCATCGCACCTAGAATCAAATTTCCCTGTATAATCGTCTCTCTTTATGTAGCATCTGCTCCCAAAAACTTTGAAGTATTTCACACTAGGTGCGTGACCAAACCATACATAAGGAGTCTTACCAGTGCTCTTCTTCACCTATACCCAGTTCAATATATAAACAACAGTGATAGCACTTTCTCTCAAAAACATCTAAGGCACATCACTTTGAATCATCATAGTCCTTGCAACAATACTATCTCTTTGCAATCCCATTTTGCTGAGGTTTTCTAGGTGCTGACATTTGCCTTTTCATTCCATGTTCTTCACAAAACTCAGTGAAATCCAAAGATGTGAACTCACCATCTCTATCATATCTCAAGCACTTCAGACTCTTACCTGTTTCCTTTTCAAGTCATGCTTTGAACACCTTAAACTTATAGAATGTATCTAATTTGTCTTTTAGAAAACTAACTCACATCATCCTAGAGCAATCATAAAAAAATCATAAAATACTTATCTCCATAATAGCTTCTTATTCTCATAGGACCACACATATCAGTATGTATTAAATCCAAAATACCTCTAGATGAAAATGACTTACTGATAAAAACATAACTAGTTATCTTTCCTAACTAACATTCCTTGCACATCACATTGTCTAGTTTGACTAGTTGTGGAAAATCTTTAACAATATTCATCTTACTTACTGTGACTAAACTATCAAAGTTAACATAAAAAAATCTCCTATGCCACGACCAACTATAATGAAATTTTACAATTAGAGAGCTCTTTAATGTAGTATTCAGTCAGAATAAGTTAACTTTAGTCCACATACCAGTAGCAATCAAATCACCAGATCTTCCAAGTATCCTGCATACACCTCCTTTGAACTCCACAAGATAACCTTTGTTATTCAACTGTGATACACTCAAAAAATTATACCCTATTCTTTCTACCCAATAAACATCATCACAATTTTTTGTTATATTAAGTGCAATAGATCCTATTCCTTTTACTAAGAAAGGATAACTGTTACCAAATCTTACCGCTCCACCATCACATTCTTCCAACTTAGTGAACTTACTTCTATCACTGGTCATGTGATGTGTACATCCAGTGTCAATTACCCAATCTCCACCATGATCCATGCTAGAAATCAAGGATTTTTCACCATCTACAAGGGAATCCTCTTTAACAGCAACAAAGATAAACTCTTCTTCATTATCCTCAGATTCCTCATCAATAACGCCCTCATTAGCAACAACAAAGAAAGTCTTCTTGCTCTTATCCTTGAATCTCTTAGGCTTTTCCTTCTTATCACCTTCAGGACACCTAGAAGAAATGTTTCCAATCTTGTTACATGAGAAGCATTTAAGAGGTAGGTTGCCCTTATACCTACTGGTTCCTCTAGGTAACCTCCTAGGAAGCAATGCTTCCTACTCTTCTTATTTTTTATCCTCAGACAAGATAGAATCATAATCATTAGAGTAAATTGACATAGAAATAGATTCATGACTAACCTCCTTTCCTTTCTTTGTAGGTACAAGAGACAAATATGGCCTAAAAATAGCTTCAACCCTTGGAACACTATTATCATAATTGCTAAGTTAAAAAATAGTCAACTTTCCAATCAATGCATCAAGAGTGACAATACCAGTTTCCAAAGATATTAACTCCTGAATAGAGGAAACCCTAAGGGAATAAAGAGGTAAAAAATTTCTCAATACTTTACTTACCACATCATCTTCTTCAATAGTTCCACTAGCACTTTTGATAGAAACAATCACTTCTTTGATTCTTTGACCATACTTCTCAATGTTTTCACCTTCAACCATCCTCATGTCATCAAATTTTACTTTCAAGCTTTCAACCTTATCTTTTTGCACATGTATGTCACCACCATACACTAGCTTCAATTTATCCCACAGATCATAGGCAGTTTCAAGATCTTGGATATCAACAAACTCTGCATCAGATAATGTACTTGCAATGGCTTCCATAGTTGTAGTATTATCTTATTGTTACCTTAGCTAATCTGCATTGAGAGTACCAATAGGTACACCATATCTATTAACAAAATGATTCCAATACTAATTGCCAATACCTTTTAGATAAAGCTTCATTCTACCACTCCACATCAAGTAGTTCTCTCTTGTGAATTTAGGACCTTCCTTCCTCATCATTCTTTGGATCTTGACCTCAAGTTGTTAAGCTACACCAAAAAGAGGACCAATGCTCTGATACCAATTGTTAGTCTTAAAGGTCCAATAATATTGCGGGGGGGAGTGAATCAATATACTAAGATATCTGCAAATTTGCAGGATTTGAGAGACAAATCCACATAAACCCAAAGAACACTTGCATGCAAGAACCTGTCATAAAAGAGAAACAGAAAGAGAGAAGGAGAAGAACTCAAAAGTTGCTCAGAAAGTGAGAGAGAAATTATAATCTGAATTAATTGAAAAGAAACTACAAAGTTCAACATATAAAGGTGAACGAAACCCTAAATCTAGAAAAGCTAGGTTTTCACATTAATATAAATATTAATTATAATGCACCTAAGAGATAGCTTAAGTAAACTAGAGTAATAAACAACTTAATTAATTAAATCAAAGTGATCTAATTAATAAGTGTAAATAGATAATTACTCTAACATCCCCCCTTAAGTGAAGCTCAGGAGGTAAGCTAACCTAGCACAGCTATGAAAGCAGAAAAAAATGGGTCCTGAAAACTACCATCGATGTCAATAGAACCCTCACCACACACAGACATAACAATATCATTCCCCATCAAGATGTGTGGGGTAGGAGAGGCTGCAAAAGATGAGAAAGAAATCTGAGAAGATGCCATATGATGTGAAGCACCAGAATCCAGCAACCACCTAGAAGAGGGAGCTATAGCAAATGCACATAAGGCATGACCCTTTCCATTGTCTGACCCATCTGCCGGAGATGATAATGAAGAAGACTAGCAAGAAGAGGAAGAAGGAATATCAATGTTGCTCTTATGAAGAAGAGATGTCAAATCAGCAACCTGTTGGGCATATACATCTACCTTCTTCTGAAAGCACTGAGACTCATCATGATTGAACTTATTGCAATAAGTCCACTTGGGTTTGTCTGTCTTTGATTTCCCCTCAGGTGAAGGAGGTGGGCCAGAGGAATTCTGGGAAGGAGAATCCTTCCAAGATTCTGTGGATGATGATACCTATTTCTACTATAGTTTCCGTGGAGATGGGTGAGCAACCAAGGCATGGCTCATAGAACCTGAAGTATCATGTAGCTGTTGAATCTTTGACTACTCTCAAGTCAACCGATCACAGAAGGCCGCAAATGAAGGCATATTGTGCCTAGGACCCAAGGCATCCATAGTGGAATAGAAAGTGGAGGAGAAAATATGGAACTCTCCACAAAGCTTTGATAGTATTAGAAAGATACACTCATCATCTGATTTGGTCTTCCCACATCCCTGTAAAAGTGAGCGGAGAGCATTGAACTTCATCAAGAACTCCTCAATGGTGGAAAAAATATCAGGAGAAAAGGATGTCAACTCTGCATCAAGATGAAGCGCCCTGAATGCATTCACTATGCCAAATATATCTACAAAATTTCCCCAATATGCGCGAGGAGTGGTCAAACCATCCAGATGAAACATGAGGTTGTTTGAAATGTGTAGTGCAATCAAACCCATAGCTTCATCTATTTTGTTTTTGTGCTGAAGGACCTCAAACAGACGTTGCAGAAAAGGTTGGTGCTCATCCAAACATGACCATAAGCCACATGACATGAGTAGCCTTGTCATGTGTTCTTTCTAGGTGTGATAATTGTGTAGCGTCAGCCGGGCCATAGAGGGGTCCGACATTAAGAGAAGAAGTAGACGAAAGTAGAAGGGTCATTTTTGAATTAAAGTATATAAATCAAATGCACCCCCACAATGTATAATTCTATCCTCCTGTACAAAAGAAGAAAACTATAGAAAGCACAAAAATAAGAAGAAAACCTGTAACCAGATGCAGAGATGGAGGAAAAAGAGGCCTCTACTTTAATGCCGAAAAAGAGAGCTCAAACGACTAAATCAGAAAGCAAGACCAACACCATCACATCCGGCTCGAAACACCTTTTCGAAGATATTTTTTTTCCAAAAATGGACACTGTATGCATAAGTTACGACAAAAAAACAACCATGCCTCCAAAAAATAGCTCTCTGGAAAAAACCAGAGACGGGAAAAAATTTGACGGTCAAACGACCGTAGCAGCCTGTTCGCCGAAAACTTTTTCTGGTCACCGAAAAATTTTAAAAAGTCACCAGCAAAGTGACATCACTCCCTGAAATGATGACATCACCAAGGAGCTGGCTGATGGTGGTGCGGGAGCGGTGCTCCGGGCGGCGGCGGAGCCTGGGTGGCACTCCGGCGGCTCCTAGGTGGCGCGCCGGTGGGGTGGCGCTCGAGTGGCCTACGGGTGGCGCTGCCAGTGGGGGCCGAGCTGGGGTGGCGCGACAGTGCTACGACTGGCTGCGCCCCAAAGGTGCCCTAAAAGGGTCCTTTTAAAATTTTTTTTGAATTTTTTTCTCGGGAAGCGTGTCGTACGGCGTGAGGGGCAAATTATTTTTCCCAGAAGCTACGGTGGCCAAATATGGCCAACTTTATATGAAAATTTGATCTCTTGGGCCCTTTGAGCGCAATGACAATGTTTATTTTTGCTCAAAATGCTCCAGACAAAAGAGCCTCCTCTAGATTGAAGAAAAAACCCCAGAGAAGCTGTGGTTTTCTTCTTCGAATGACGGCTTCAAAACCTTTAGACCAGGCAGCAATAGGGAAGCTCTGATACTATGTAGGATTTGAGAGACAAATCCACAGAAACTCAAAGAACACCTACATGCAAGAACCTGTCATAGAAGAGAAGTAGAAAGAGAGAAGGAGAAGAACTCAGAAGTTGCTCAGAAAGTGAGAGTGAAATTATAATATGAATTAATTGAAAAGAAACTACAAAGTTCAACCTATAAAGGTGAACAAAACCCTAAATCTGAAAAAGCTAGGTTTGCACATTAATAATTAATATAAATATTAATTATAATGCACCTAAGAGATAGCTTAAGTAAACTAGAGTAATAAACAACTTAATTAATTAAATCAAAGTGATCTAATTAATAAGTGTAAATAGATAATTACTCTAACAATTTCCACTTTTCAACCCAAAATAAACATTCACAAGTTTACCTATTCGATAAGAAAATGGAACTTAACCAAATAAACACAACCACCATAATGCATGCAACACATATTTTCACGTGGAAACCCAAATGGATAAAAACACGATGGGAATAAAGACCCACAAATAATGTACTCTTTTGAAGTACACCATGCTGGGAGCTTAACCCTGTTAGGAGTTTACAAAGGCACGATCAGGTGCCACCCTGTTATGGGATTTACCTCTAGCCCTATTAGGAGCTTTACCCTATTAGGAGTAACTCTGTTAGGAGATTTAAAACTCAAGTTAATGATCCACTCTATTAAGAGACTTCCAAATAAGACCTATTAGGATCTACTCGACTAAGGGATTTACAATAGGAAAACCTGTTAAGGTCACTTGATCTAGAAATAGAAACTCCTTTGCTTGATCAGATCCTTGGTAACACATACATTCTCTTCTCATATTTCTCTGGTATACCATGGTTTGATGACACCTTCCATCCATGATCTACACACACAAAGCTTCGATTTCATCAATATTATTGTTCGGGCCCTAAGCCTTCCACCATCTTAAACCTTACCTAACACATTTAAAATCATTTTTTCCAATATTTTCCCTCAAAGAGATCACACCAAAACACACATCCCAATATAACAAACAACATTACCAAACATATGGGCCACATGACAGACCCTTACAATTAATTTTATCAAGAATAATCAAACACATTTTAACCAAGTCAACCTTCATATTGATAAAATGTCTACCTCAATCAATGAAATTCCAACACATCACCATAAATAAATTGAGATACATCAGCATGATAGATGGAACATAAATGATTCATCGCAACTCAATCACCGATCGACAATAGAAGATCTACCATCGGTAGTTCAATAATACTGTCACCTTTCACTAAAAAAACTTCTATAACCAAAAAACATGCTCACCAATCATCCAAACTAGTTGCATTCATAATCATGAAATCAACACAGTTTCAAAACCATCATTCTATGATCGCGCCACCTAACTCACCATAGATTTGATAAACCAAACAAATCACTCATTTCCAATCACAGACTATTATTGCAGTTGCCCTGTCATACTTCAATCAATCATAACTTACACAAATTATACTTCAACAGTTGAGATCATACAATTATTATCTAAAGGCATTCCAAGTCTCCCTTAAGGACTGTGATCACTGAAACTACTTGCAACACATTGTGCATCCTTCTCACATACTTGGCAACATACTAAGAACACTAGGTGAATACTTGACATCAATGACAACATAATAACTAATCATCCCAATACCAAATCTATACCATCTTAGTACTTACCATCATTGCATAAGTTATGCCATCAAATCATGCATTATGGACTATATGAATATCCTCTTTTATGAAATAATTGAATATAAATAGATACACAAATATTTTTAAATAAATAATATATTGCTACACCCTTTATCTTAGAGTATACATATAGTTGTGAGTAGTCAACTTGTGGATACCTTAACTCCTAATTGATTCTATTATCATTAATACATTTTTATTTAGTTAGTTGGGTCGGACTCACACCTGTATATTAATATTTAGGTCAGCCATTATGTTATATTAGGGATAAAAGGGTATACATAGGAGGTAGTGTGGCTTATTTTAACATATTGGTATTGAATTCTTATTAAAGATTATTGGAGGTATCTTCCTTGGAGATGATAAGGAGGTTTCCCCCTTAAAGTGACATATTATTATCAAGTATTTGAAGCATATTTTATATTATACCTTCTATTGTGCAAGTTATTTCATTGCAAGTGGTATCAGAGTAAGATCTTGGCACCACAAAGACAAGACTTTTTCATCAATTTTGGAGGTCATTTTTAAAATAACATATCTCTCAAATTTGAGCATTTTTCTTTTCTAATTTGTAAAGGGGTTTTGATTAACATATTGAAGCATGCTCAGTCCAACTTATAAGGAAATTGGAATTGAATTGAGAAAGTTATTGCAAAACTAGGGTTTTTGCACACAATAATTGAAAACCGCATAACTTTCAGATCTCAGTGAAATTATTCCTAAATTTTAAAGGGATTTTGAGAAGGTTATTGGAGAGTCTACCATATAATTTTTAAATCATTTCTATTCCTTTGTGCGATTTAATGAAAAACCATTATTTTCTATCATGATGGGGCTTGCTACAAGGGGTAAAGAGAAATTTTCTACATCTGTAAAAACTGATAATCCTTAAAGGATCAGATGTTGTCATTAGTATTCAAGCAGATAGTTTTGGTTGATCAACATTCACTGAGTGTCAACATTCACCGAGCAACAGTGATCACTGAGCGCAGTGTTCACCGAACACAGTGGTCACCGAAATGCTTAGTACAGCGAGCAGAGACATAACCGAACAAAGACACAACCGAGCATTAGTCTACAGAGATATAACCGAGCACTAGTCTATAGAGACACAACTGAGAAGAGACTTCACCGAGCACCAGTCTAACCAAGAGATAGTTTTAACATCGAGAAAAGTGGATCTGAACTACACATCAGCTAAAGCACTTTAGTCTTTAAATTAGATTTTTTCTTAGCTGGACAACCATTTCTTGAGGATCAAGAAAAACGTAATTGATGGATTTAATCAATTTAACTGATTGTATACATGCAAACTAGGAGATCAAGGTCAAGTTGTAAACCTTTGATCTTAGAGTTATTCTAGAAAATCGTGAAACCTAATTAGGTCAATACATTGTATATATAGATGTGTAATCAATCAAGAACATGACGATTATAGCTGCAGAAGGACATCTATGGATCAAAAAGAGAGTTTCATGCAGAAGAACAGGTAAAGAAGAATTCAGTTATGAAGAACTAGATTCAAGGCTACCGAACAGAACAGAGGTATTATCCATCACAATAGGTGATACTTATATTTTGTGAACCTAATGGATCTGTAATCAACAATTCAAGATTGCAAGCTATTAGGTCATAAGTATTTTTTTCTACTCTCTAACAATTGTAACAAATAGAAGAAATCCTTCAAGAAGGCAGACTTAACAGTCTTATTGTAAATCTCTTAACCGAGTGCACACATACATTGTGTTGCTAAAATATCTTAACTGAATATACCTAACAAGTCTAACATGTTACTCCTAACAGGGTAAGATCATCAGAAGTGATCAAAACTTGTAGCCTTAACCGACACCTTCCATTCTGTAGATAGTGAAGCTTTGTGGGTTTCATCTCCACCGTAATTTTTACCTTCTAATAGGGGTTTTCTGCCTTATCAATTCTTGTGTCATGTGTAAATGAGTTTCATGAATGTTTCTATGTTTGTTTATGTTAGAGTAGTCATATATTAGCTAATAATTAAATCATTTAATTATTAGTCTATTATACTCTATGCTTAAGTTATACTTAGGCAGCTTATCATTCTTTAGGGTTTTCCCCTTTAAGGTTTCGGTATCCTTTTATAAGGACTCACCGCTTTGCATTTCAAAAAGGAGATTGTATTATTGTATTCTGTTGTTGATAATATAGAAGCTTTTTCTTTCAACATGGATTTCATGTCTCTGGCCTTTTGGCCGCCATAGTTTTCTTCTCTTCTCTTCTATCTTTGCTTCTTCTTGTGACAGTCGTGCATGCAGGTGTTCTTGGGAGAATAGGACATTTCCTATTTCTAACATGGTATCAAAGCCATCCTGTAGCTGGCTGTTCATTCTTTTTTGAAGCAAGTGAGGGTTTGTAGAAACACCAGTCTTTTCTAGTATTTTTTATTGGTTCTGGGGGGTCTTTATTTTTTGGGGCACTTTGGACCAAAACTGACCTCACAGTTGCATTCGGAAGGCCCAAAAACCCCAAAATCTATATAAGGCACATCCATTTTGGACACCGGATCATCTGGGAGAAATTTCTTGGCCTTCCAGGGTCGTATGGGCACGGTTTTCGATGCAAAAATTGAATTTTTTTTTTTTAAAATATGTTTTTTATTAAAAACTATGGGCACCGCCCGCGCGCTGCCTGTGTGCCACCTGCGCTCTACCTGTGCACCACCTGCCGCCCGTACGCGACCCAACCGCCACCGCGCCGCCGACGACACTTCACCGAGCCGCCCCTTGTGCACCGCTCAGCCCGGTTCCGACGCCTTGCGCCGCTCAGCCCAGTTCCACCGCCCCTACGCCGCCCGGGGTAGGATAAGCACCTGCCGGCCCTGTTAGCCCTACAGGCGGTCACATGGGTGACCGGGGGCTCCACCCCAGCCCCCTGCGTGGTCATATGGCACCCAGGGGCTAGAATTTTTGCAGCCCCAGGGGCTTAAAACTTGTTTTTGGGGCCTTTCTGACCCTCCTGGACTATTTTCGCTCTATCTTGAGCATCCGGGAGTCTTTTTTTAACTTCCATATACCGTTAGAAAGATCTTTCTGAGAACTTTCTAATGATGGAAGTTAGGGTTTTGGATTCTGCTATTTTGATAGTATTTTTTGCTATCAAAGTCTGATGTTTGTTTTTGCCTTCCAGGAGTCATATCTGGCTCATCCAGACTCTATTTTTGGCAAACCAGATATCGTCAAAAAGCTGGTTCAGTGAACTATTTAGTTGTAGAGGTATTTTTTCTAGATTCTACTCTAGGTTATCTCTCCTCTGAGTTTGACATTTTTTGCACTCTGGCAGATTACTTGGGTTCTACAGGTCCTAGGATCTCCTATTCTGATTTTCTAGCTCACTCTTCTTTTTGACTTCTGAGCATTGTATGCTTCTCCACTATTGCATCTTTTTTCTGTAAACGCACTGAGATAAAGTGCCTACTTCTGTATATCTGGGATCTTGTACACCTTGTATGATTTTTGTACTTGCACTCTGTTATAAAGTGCCATGGGGGGTTATGATGATTATGCCATTTTAGGCTCAGCCACCTTTGTCAAGTGAGCGTACCTTCCATGACATTAGCCCATGCTGTGTGTCGGTGACACTGCCCTTTATCTTGTGTTTGTACTTCTGTTGCACTGTTGGTGTTCCTGGTTCTGCTTTCTGCAGATGTTTCTGGCATTGCATTTCAGTGTTCCTGTCACCTCTCCCAGTTTAGCATTATGGGGGGGTTCACCTGTTGGTTCTATTGCTTCCTAGTTCGATTGATCAGCTCTTCAGATATTATCTTCTCTACCTGGTCATGCACTTTAGTGGGGGTTCCAGCAGTTTCTCCTGACAGAGTTTACAGCTACATGCTTCGGAGATGCTTCTTGCTCTTTCTGATTCCTTTCTCTGGGACATCTTTTCCCTAGATTGGAGGCTTAGTTTCCTTCATCTAGTTTTCTTCTTGTACTTGGGTACCTAATCAGGCCTAGTTGCCGAGACCCATAGTTCCTTTCATGCATCTTTTAGTCTTTAGCTATTTTGCTTCTCCCTAAGTTACACTTAAGGGGGGGTGTTAGAGTAGTCATATATTAGCTAATAATTAAATCATTTAATTATTAGTCTATTATACTATTTTCTTAAGTTATACTTAGGTAGCTTATCATTCTTTAGGGTTTTCCCCTTTAAGGTTTCGGTATCCTTTTATAAGGACTCACCGCTTTGCATTTTAAAAAGGAGATTGTATTATTGTATTCTGTTGTTGATAATATAGAAACTTTTTCTTTCAACATGGATTTCATGTCTCTGGCCTTTTGGCCACCATAGTTTTCTTCTCTTCTCTTCTGTCTTTGCTTCATCTTGTGACAGTCGTGCATGCAGGTGTTCTTGGGAGAATAGGACATTTCCTATTTCTAACAGTTTACATGCATTTACATTTATGCTATGATATTACATGCATGAGGTAGTAAAGAAACAATGATCGATAATGCAAGAAAATATTACTAAGGCTTAAAGTGAAAATGTTTTAAGGGTACTGATTCACCCCTCCCCTCTCAGTACACACCCTTCCATTATTCCAACAATTGGTATCAGAGCTAGATGTCTAATTTGGAAAAGTTTAAATCACTTGAGAGAAAAGATCACATAATGAAAATGTATAAGCTTGATAAAAATATTGAGAATCAAAAGTTGCAGATACAAATTTTATTTGAGCAATACAAAGAAGCAAGAATCAAAATGAAAGAGCTATTGGATGAGAGAAAAGGCATGGCATCTCGCTACAATGAAACTGACTATCATGAAGAAGAGATACTTGATTTATTGGATTCATCCTGATCTAGATCTGGTAATACATCTGAATGAATCATTACAAGTCTAAATAAAATCAATCAACATCTAACTGAAAAAGTGAAAGCACTACAAATCAGTCAAGAGACACAGATGGTAAGAATGATTGATGTTATGAATAATGTAAGACAAGATGAACAAGAAAGAACTTTAGCTATTGATGTCAGGAGGAAGATTACTGAGAAATTGCAAAAGAAAGAATCTGAGATACAGAGACTTACTGAACATCACATTGAGATCACCAATCAAATAGTTCTTATGAGTCATGAAGCCAACTGAGTGAACATAGAACTTAATAGAAAATTAGAAGTTATTGGTGAACTAAAAGAAGAAAATGAGAAACTAAAGCATGAATCAAACATTCAACAACATCATAATGATATGATCAAGAAAGCTGAAGACATTACGAAAAGAATGGATGAATTTCTAAATGGACAGAGAAAACTCAACAACAATATCGATTTAGGGTATACCGAGCATGGAGAATCATCATATCGAGCTGATCAAAGGGATGTATAATCAAATCCAAGACCAAAGAAGCATTCATGTAATCATTGTGGAAAACCAAGCCACACATCAAATGTTTGCAAGAGAAAAGAAAATGGCATTCCTAAAACTACTTCTACATTCATAGGTAATTGTTACAACTGTAACAAGCATGGACACAAAGCACATGAATGCAGATCTAAGATGAACAAACCAAAGAAGAAATATTACATGGAAAAACATTATTCTACTTGAAACATACATGGCCACACATCTCATGAATGCAGGAAAAAGTAAAAGAAAGTCTGGAAACCCAAAGAACAAGAAAATGCATATCAATCGAGAAGAGTCTGTAATGCATATGTTTGGGATTACAACACTTCGATAAATTGTACAAAATGTGGTAGATATTGACATATAGCTACAAACTGCATGAGGAAATGGATAAGAAGATCTAGAAACTTGACTAACTTTGGAATGGCATGCTTACACTGTCATAAGGTCGGTCACCTAAGCAAGGACTGCAGAGACTGAGTGACAGAGTCAAGTACTTTTTAAAATGGAAATACTATTGAAGACATCAGGAGATTGAGAAATCAAATGTGGAGGAGAGATTCAAATAATGACAATGCTGGACCAAGCACTACAGTTGGTGATGCCTCATCCAATGGATTAGGTGATTCCACCACCCCCACCTAAGAAATACAAGTAAGTATGGAACTGCACTCTAAAAAGTTGTATTTTACATTAGTTCCTATATTAATTGAGAATATTCCAAATTAGCATGAATGAAGATGCACTATGGTATTACTTGTTATGATTGTGTGAATCAAGTTTTTTTGGTCAATGTAAACCGAACATAAAATGCACACCGGTAAACATGTGAAAGACAACCGAGTTGACACCTTGTACCGAGTATTGAATACTCACTGAGATGAAGTCTTTGGTGTGTTAATCGAGCATTTACACTTTGTCAACTGAGTGGTAGGTGAAGCATTTAATGCATAACTTAAGTTATATTTTGTTATAAAAAGGGCAAACAAGAGCTCATTCGTTCACCCAACATTTACGAGCATATCATAGAGTGAGAAGAGCGATTCACAGTGATCATATTGCAGAGGGATTAACAATGATTCCAAAGCAACTCTAATAGATTTAAAGCATTCACCATGATCATCTAGTAAGTACCAAGACTTACCGAGCTCAGTTCATTTGCGAAGAAGCCCTAATTTTACGATCATTGACATCCACTTCCTGAACCTCAAAGATCAAAATGGGAAAAGATACAAAGGTTTCTCTCAGCAAGAAATCAACCTATGAAGAACAAAAGTATAATTTCTATCCTAAGGTTGCTTCTCAACCCCATGACAAAGGAGTATTCTTGAGCATTCCACCTAGGGTTTTATTGGTCGAAGACATCCGAGCATGCATACACTACAAGGTTGTAGAGATCAGAGACATAAAACTTGAAGAAGTTTATAAGAAGCTATGCAAAATGAAATTTCAACATGACAAACACAAATTGGAACATAAAAACACACAAGTCCTGGAATCAAAAAAAGAAATACTATTGCAGGTAGTTCCTGATACATAGATTGATCAAAATGCACCCATCATTGATCAACTGTTAGTTCTGACCGAGGAAATCACCAATTAGAATGTAGATGTCGAGAAGGTCATTGAACAAAGAGCTGAGGAGAAATATCACTACAAACTAACAAAGAAAATCAGTTAAGAAGTGGCAGTAAATAAGGTGAAACTTTTTGAACTGGTAACTCAATTTGAACCTGTTATTTTAGAGTTAGTTACCCTAGTTCAAAATCCATGTACTGTTGAAAACTTCACCAATGAGCATGATGCACAAATAGCTAAGTTGAATGAAGATATCAAAGCTAGTGCACAACATCTTTCAACCGAGCCAAATGCATTCCAATTACATTATGACAAGCTAGTTGAATCTAAATGGTAAAGACTTGAGATACAAAAGGAAGAAAGAAAAATTAGAGATGATGTAATCGAGCTACAAAGTTTGTTACTACTGAATCTCACATTGCTAATGACACACATGACAACAGAAAATAATCTAATTTCCACCCCAGAGATGTTAGTTACTGACAAAATCTATGACATGCACACTCAAATCACATTGGAGCATATGACCCTGGAACACCTAAAGGAGAAATGGGAAAAGTTGATGGCAGACATCAAGAAATCTCATAAGCACATTTTTGACAAGCTGTAAGTTATCCATCTTTGTCATTATTTTCAAAAAAGGGGGAAAATGTATATGTACATTCATTATATCCATAAAGGGGGAAATGTACCAAGGAAAACATGTAAAAGATGGAAATATGTACATACCGAGAGCATGCACATAGGGGGAGTCATTGTATAAGTATAACATACTTGGTTTATATACTGTACATATCATTTTTTGATACTAATGCCAAAGGGGGAGATTGATAATCCTTTAAGGATCAGATGTTGTCATTAGTATTCAAGCAGACAATTTTGGTCAGTCAACATTCACTGAGAAATAATGATCACCGAGCACAGTGTTCACCAAACACTGTGGTCACCGAAATGCCCAGTACATTGAGAAGAGACATAACTGAACAAAGACACAACCGAGCATCAGTCTACAGAGATATAACTGAGAACCAGTCTACAAAGACACAACTGAGTAGAGAAATCACCGAGCACTAGTCTAACCGAGAGACAGTTTTAACATCGAGAAAAGAAGATCTAAACTATAGGTCAACTAAAGCACTTTAGTCTTTAAATTAGTTTTTTCTTAGCTGGACAACCATTTCTTGAGGATCAAGAAAAGTGTAATTGATGGATTTAATCAGTTTAACTGATTATATACATGTAAACTAGGAGATCAATGTCAAGTTGTAAACCTTTGATCTTAGAGTTATTCTAGAAAAGCGTGAAACCTAATTAGGTCAATACATTGTATATATAAATATGTAATCAATCAAGAACATGATGATTGTAGCCACAAAAAGATAGCTATGGATCAGACAAAGAGTTTGATGCAGAAGAACAGATAAAACAGAATTCAGTTATGAAGAAATAGATTCAAGGCTACCGAGCAGAACAAAGGTATTACCCATCACAATAGGTGATACATATATTTTGTGAACCTAATGGATTTGTAATAAAAAATTCAAGATTGCAAGCTATCAGGTCATAAGTATTTTTCTCTACTCTCTAACAATTGTATCAAATAGAAGAAATCCTTCAAGAAGGTGGACTTAACAGTCTTATTGTAAATCTCTTAACCGAGTGCACACATACATTGTGTTGCTAAAATATCTTAATCGAGTAGACCTAACAAGTCTAACATATTACTCCTAATAGGGTAAGATCATCATAAGTGATCACAACTTGTAGCCTTAACCGACACCTTCCATTCTGTAGATAGTGAAGCTTTGTGGGTTTCATCCCCACCGCAATTTTTACCTTCTAACAGGGGTTTTCTAGGTTATCAATTCTTGTTTCATGTGTAAATGAGCTTCATGAATGTTTCTATGTTTGTTTACATGCATTTACATCTATACTATGAAATTACATGAATGAGGTAGTAAAGAAACAATGGTCGGTGATGCAAGAAAAGATTACTAAGGCTTAAAATGAAATTTTTTTAAGGGTACTGATTCACCCCTCCCCTCTCAGTACACACCCTTCCATTATTCCAACAAAAAATTCTGGTAAGGATGGGGGTACAAGTGAGGATATGATTCCTAATGCTTAAATTTTTAGAATTCAAAGAATTCATAAGCCAAGATCATCTGCATGCAAAATAACCTGTTACAAAAGCAAAGCTTGGAGACAAAAAAGTTCTGAAAGACAAAATATTCATTCAGAGAGGGAATACAAAATACAAAGAGATCAGAAACCCTAAAAGGGAAACCCTAAAGAGGAAAAATCTAGGTTGCATAATAATAATTAATAAAAGAATTAATTATTATATGCCTAAAGTTTAGCTTAAGTGAAATAGAGATAATGAGTGACTTAATAATTAAATCAATATGATTTAATTAATAAGTGGAATCACTTTATTACTCTAACACCCCCTTAAGATAAACTTAGGGAGAAGCTAAAAACTTAGAAATAACTACTGAAAGCAGGAAAATGGGTCCCGACAACAAGGCTTGATCAGGTACCCAAGTACAAAAATCTCTGTAAAGAGGAGAAAAGGAGAAAATCCAGTGGGAAAAACCCCTCTCCAAAAGAAAGCTATAGAAAAAGATGTATACAATATTCAGAGAGGAAACAATCCCAAGACCTGAAACATCCAAGATATCCACCAGAATGCCATAAAGCAAAACACTGAATAGAAGATACATAGAGAAATTTATGGGTGTGAGACCCATAGAAGAAGAAAAGAGAGCAGAACCAGCTTTCTAGCGCCATGCAGAAGTCGAAAAAAGGAGTTCGAAGGAGCCATATATAGTGATCAGAGCGCAAAATGGAACCCTGAATTTGACTGGCAAAAACTCTGCAAGACAAAAAAATAAGATACCCAAACTAGAAAAATTAGAACGACCTCAGAACCATCTTTTCATCGATATCTCGTTTGGCAAAAAATGCCTCCGTTTGTTCAAGTTATGAGCAAAAAACAACCAGGAGGGAAAAAATGAAAGAACCTCAAGAAAACCTCAGCCAAAAATGGCGGAACCCTGCTAAACTAGCAAATTCCCCAAATCTGGACTATCTCCATATTTTCTGCCAAAATTGACAGAAAAAATATTAATTTTTTTTAATGAAAAAAAAAAAAAAACTGAAATTATTTTTTTTAAGAAAAAAAATTTAAAAAATAGAAAATGTTTTTTTAAGAAAAAAAAATTAAAAAACAATTTATATTTTTTATGGAAAAAATATATAAAAACAACTGTGTGGGGCTCGCAACATCGTAGGGGCCTTCACAACCACCTTGGGGGCCAATGGGGCAATCTTGGGGACTGCGGTCTCCCTTGGGGGCTGCACGACCACCTTGGGGCCCGTGACCTCATTGGGGGCCTGCACGACCTCTTGGGGCCCATGACCTCCTTAGGGGCCTGCGTGGCCTCCCTTGGGGGCTTGCGCGACCCTAACAAATGTTGCTTTTTTTTTGCTCAAATATTTGAAAATTAAAAATTTTGGAATTTTTTTTTAATAACTTTTTTCTTGCCCCTGCCTCGATTTTAGTGCCCAAAAATGGACATATGCTTTTTTTTTTTCCTCAGACTGCAACTTCCGCCAAGATGGTTGTGCCTTATATGGAAATAGGAGTTTTTGGGTGTTTTGAGCACATCCATGAGGTTGGTTTGTGCTCAAAGTGCTCCAAACAAAAAATCCCCTCCAGATCCACACAAAAAAAATTGAAAACACCTCAAAACCCTTGGAGCTCCAAAAACTTTAAAAACCCAGGAACAAGCAGCAACAGTGAGGCTCTGATACCATGTTAGAATTCAAATAATTCATAAGCCAAGATCATCTGCATGCAAAATAACTTGTTACAAGATCAAAGCTTGGAGACAAAAAAGTTCTGAAAGGCAAAATATTCATTCAGAGAGGGAATACAAAATACAAAGAGATCAAATCTTATGAAGGTGATCGAAACCCTAAAGGGGAAAAATCTAGGTTGCATAATAATAATTAATAAAATAATTAATTATTATATGCCTAAAGTTTTGCTTAAGTGAAATAGAGATAATAAGTGACTTAATAATTAAATCAATATGATTTAATCAATAAGTGGAATCACTTTATTACTCTAACATAAATAAGTAAGGTTAAGGAAGAAATATCATTAGTAAAAATAGATATATAATGTGAGGAGATATACAAAGCATGAGAGTAGATTTATTCAACATAAAGAGTATATTAACTTCTTATATGAATGGACCTAGAAAGGATTTCTCAAGAAGAAATGATGAATAATTGTAACACCTTTCCAAGGAACCCACATAACATAGGATAAAATATGCACTTAATTCCATAGTTTTTTTATACATTATCATTTAACATGAATAATACATAACCGTACCTAGGATAACAATAAGATTAACCAAATAATCAATTCATAGTCAAGCACTAGAAAAAGTCTACAACACTTACAAGGGTTCCAAGACACTTAAAAACATAGTCAACACATGATTGATTTGTTCCTCAAGTTGCCCCAAGAGCTTGAATTAGATTCTATGAGCTACATATACTCAAGCCGATCAAGTACACATGAACACAATAGGAGATTACTCTATCAATCTCTTACATAGATTATCAAGACTAGATTCATTTTAGTGCACCAAACAAAGTGTTCCTATGATGACCATTCATGACATTAATCATTAAACCATAGGCTAACATGATAATTCAACTATTCAGACATCATCAAAGCAAGTCCAAAACACCATGCATCCACAAATGAGTCAACAAAATAGAAACACTACTACACTAGGAAGATACATCATTCAATAGGTGCAAATGCTAATGCACCGACACCAATCTACAATTATGTTCTGGCTAGTGATTGAATTTTTCTCAGATTAATGAGTTGAAGATGCC
This sequence comes from Thuja plicata, assembly GCA_018584345.1. Taxonomy (NCBI): domain Eukaryota; kingdom Viridiplantae; phylum Streptophyta; class Pinopsida; order Cupressales; family Cupressaceae; genus Thuja; species Thuja plicata. The sequence continues at coordinate 238,188 of MU225377.1, forward strand.
AATCATCAGGTAGAGGCACCGATAAGTGAAAATGCTAAAGGATAGCCTCAAACATGGATCAATTATTTCAGCCCAAACACTAAGGAAGTTTTTTAGAAAATGTCATTGACTAAGTCATATAGCTAAAATAGATATCATTGCAACTTAATTCACTCAAATATAATACATCAAAGAATAATTACATTATCCGTTTACATTGCAACAAATACAATTACATTGTAATTGTCACAAGTAAATTAATGAGATAATTGAAGTGCAAGAAGAGAGGTGAAGTAATTATGGGTCCATGCTCAAGCCTATACACCAATCCCCAATGGTGGTTTTTCACACCACCTGACCATGTGGTACCCTCAGGTCCACCCCACCATTCTCGTGGAGATTTTCATATAACCCAAACAATCACTCAATGAAATAAGGAAAGAAGACTTCATACACATAAAACACATGAATGCACTCTAAACAAGATGATCAAATCCAATACGGGGAATCCATGTCACATCAAGAACCAGGGGATAACTGAGTACACATTATCATAAGCTCACTACTCAAATCTACACAGGGGTTGGATGGAGAGTCCAAGAAGTGAGAGTGTCATCAGATAGCTCAAAGAGATGGCTCATACATAACAAATAAATCCTTTTTTAGAGACAAGGAAGCTTGATCATTCCCTTAATCAATGTCCCACAGATGACCAACCATCATGCCTTTGATTAACGCTCCAAAAATGGCCATGCACCATGCCTTTGATTAACAACCCGTGTACAGCCAGACGGTCCCCATTACATCCTTATCCTATATGAGGACTCAGGAACAAAATAGGTAATCTCATTATCTTATTAGTGTGTTTTCCCCATTTATTTTTATCATGTTACCATTTTATTAAGTAACCCTCAATGGGTTACCCCAATGACCACTTTAAATGCTAAATTTGGCCTTGTTACTTAGCCATACACTTCAACATAGTCCTTGTTCATCAACCACATACATAAGTTTATATGAGTTATTCATCCTGTATGCCTGTATGATTCGACCTATGGCCTTCTATCTAGATGGGGTTTTGAATATCTCTCAGAACGAGAGTCTCACAACCATAGACCAATCTAAGAATGAAGGATTTTTCTCTATGAATGTGATGCAATGTAATGCAAGATTAATCTAAAAACATGAAAGATGTAAGATTAATCTAAATGAATTTAAGCTAAGACATGATAAGAAATATGAGATTATTCTATGAAAATGAAGCTATTCTATTGCAAATGAGAGCTAAATGTAAATGAGATTATCAACTAAAATGAAGTAGCAATTCGTTATTCTAACAATGCATAAAAAATGACTGGGGGTTTTGAATGAGAAATGAGAGTTCTTTTATAGGCTGAGAGTCTGCTTAGAATAGAAAGTTTCCTTTTTGAAATAAAACAGATAGAAAAGCCAATTCAAATTAGCAAGCTTTCTTTAAAAGAAAATAATAAAATGTTTTCCCTTTGTTTTAACTGTTTTCTTTTATGATTTTAACTGTTTTCTTTCTCTTTAAAGCATAGTTAATTCAAAACTTCTATTTCTGAACTGAAGAGAAGATTTTTCACAGAATATTTAATTAAATAAATAGAATATGACCTCATAAATGTGTTTTTCTCAATTATTTGAATAATTAAATTCAATTATTGAAATGAGGATATTTATTTAATAATTAAATATTATTTAATTCCTTTTTATGTGTTTTAGCTAAAAGGGGCAAATTTAATTTAATTAAAGTGCTAGGACTTTATAATTAAATTAATTCAATCATAGGGTTTGTTTAGCTAATTGATTGATATTTATGAATTAAATATAATATATGATTAATGCAGATTTAGGATTTTTTGCATTTGACACTTAGGTCAAGTAGAGTTAGTCAAAAATCAGAATTGCATAGTACAATAGGACTTTGATGATTCAGAATAATGACAAATGCAACAAAATTGGTTAGGGTTGCAAGATACCAATTTTGGGGTGTTACATTTTGCCCCTCTTTGAATTGATGTGCGAGCAGCGTATTAATTCAAAGAATAGTCTGATGTCTGAAGCACAAAAGAATAGATTTCAAAAATTGATGATGCAAAGATCGATTGATGAAGATTTCAGAGCCATCTCCAGGACATAGCTTAACTCTCTGAAGTCTAGGTTAGATTGCCAAGATGCCAGTCAAGTAGAGTTTTTGAGGGTCATCTCCATAACGAAGCTTGATCCTCAGGGATACAGGTTAGATTTCCCCGATACCTAATAGATTAAGATTTCGAGAATCATCTCCAGAATGAGGCTTGATCCTCAGGGATTTGAGTTAGATTGCTCAGATACCTAATAGATTGATATCTTTCAAAAGACTGTCCCCAGAATGAGGCTCAACCTTTAGGAGTCAGGGTTAGATTTCCCCAATACCTGTCCATAAAAAGATAGTCAATAGAGATTTTTAGGACTGTCTCCAGAATGAAGCTTAGTCCCCCAATATCCAGGTTAGATTGCCCAGACATTGGTTAGATCAAGTTTCAGAATCATCTCTAGAACGGAGCTTGATTTTTAGGAATCAGGGTTAGATTGCCCCAATTCCTAATAGATGAGTTTTAAAGGATCATCTCCAGAATGAAGCTTGATCCTCAATAATCTGAGTTAGATTGCTCAGATACTTAATAGATTGAGATTTCAAGAATCATCTCTAGAACAAAGCTTGATCCTCAGGGATCCAAGTTAGATTTCCTCGATACCTAATAGATGACAAGATATAAGGAACAAAGATGCCCTTATTGATTGTGGAGTATCCAATTTTGACTATGAAGTATGAAAAACTGAACATGCCCCAAGTGATGAGATTCCCCTAGCAGTGAGGACTTTTGAATCCAGGTCAGATTGATTGAAAAAAAGATTCAAATAATGTAATCATCCTGCCCCCTCGGGAGCGAAATGGAAAGATGACACGTCATAATGATGATTGAAAGTGAGAAATCACTGATAGATGTTGAATCAAAGGTCAAGAAGAACTCAGAATAGATTATGGAAGAATTCAGAAGATTCATAATCAATTTTGAGCGATGCCGAGGTTCAGGTTGATAGTGTTTGGCTAGGGTTGACTAGAGTTTACTTTTAAGGAAAAGAGTCAAAGATTTGAGGAAATGTTGATTAGATAAGATTCTGACAAGAAAGTGATGTCAGAAAGTTGACTGTACAAGCATCCGATCGCGTTGGTCCCAAAAATTTTAAAATGTGATTTTGAGCTATATAGAAGTGTCAGATTTTGATTTCGATCACGAAAATGGATTCAGAGCGGTCAAATTAGCTAGTGGTGAAATTTTCATGCAAATCAGAGCACTTTTGAAAATTAGATTCCAATTTAAAGCATTTGGAATTGAAGAGCAGGAGAAAGGATCAAACACTTGTGCAATCGTGATGAAGCCAGGACGCTGAAGAAGAACTCCTCAATATACAAATCCAGGAGAACACAATGAAGTGAGCATCAAATTACTGCCACAATGCAAGTCTAGAATAAAAATGCAATCTTATGCTAGATGCAAATGAAAGTGCAATCCTATGCTAGATGCAAGACCTAGGACATGGTTGTGAGACCCATCGTATAATCATCATCATTGAGCATTTTTTCAAACATTAGAGTCGATACAATCTTTACTGGTGCCACTGGAACCATAAGAATATGAATATGACTTTCATTGGATAAAATTTAAGAAATGAACGTAAGAACCAGGGCATAAAAGCCAAGATGACCTGAACATTGTTTTCAGTTGATGTCACAAGAGTACACTAGTATCAAAGCATTCAAAGCCAAGATAATCATGAGTGCGTTCATGTGTAAACAAACAAAGCAATAACAGTCAAGGAGATAGTACCAACCTCTCCATGGAATACAAATAAACAAGATCGAGGGATGTGAGGCTTTTCCACCTTAATGCGGGAACTCTTATCACATACACCCTGTTTATTTCACGTTGCCGGATCATCGAAACCACACTGAAAAGTAGTAGACAAAGAAAATATCAATGAAATCCATGAGAACAGACAACATACAAATAAAGATTCTATCATAGCTCAGCCAATTATAAAGTTGTCGAATATGTATGTGTATAGGGGAGTTGAAAAACACCGTTGTGCTTGTGAGTACATTGTGTTTGATTATCATCGATATATGTTTATGTTGTGATATCCAATGTGTGTTGAAAAACACAAATGTGTCCAAAGATAGTGTTGAGAAACACTATTTTAATTGGGGTGTTGAGAAACACCAGTTTGTGTCAGTAGTGAGTTGTCCTGCAAAAGTGACAAGATTACTGACTCAGGTGTAAACCAAAGATGTGATCAAATTGGGGACCCATGCCCCCAAGTAATAATAATGACATGACGTATGTTACGAGGAAAAACTAGATTTGGTTGTCCCCAGGCGTATGACACTGAATTAGTGTCAAGTTAGTAGGGTTCACAAAGGAACCAAAGTGTCACGAAAGTGATTGAAAGCTATGTACAAACTAAAGAAAAGAATCATCAAGACCAAGTATTGATAGATAGAGTGTTTGAGTATAACTCCCACTGTAACGGATATGAGCAATCTCAATAGTAAAATGATAGTAGATAGACGTAGTGAGAACCACTAGTGACTAACCTGAGAGAGATTCTCAAGTGAAGAGATCATAGTACTAGCTAGACATCAGTAGGCAAACGCAGTGAGAACCACTAGTGACTGATATGAAGAGAAATAGGAACATGCCCCCTAGACCAAGAGGGTTGTCTTGAGAGTATGACCAGGTTCAATCCATATAAGTTTGTGTCTTGAAGGGAATTGAGAGCATGCGGAAAACAAAATGCAAGTAGGAAAGTAGGAAAGTAGTTGTTGATGGGGGTTTGTGACCGGGTTCGCCAACAGAGGTAAGTTGTCACTGGGTACTGGGGTACTGGCCAACTTTTCCTGTAAAGGTTGTCCAGAGAAATGAGATTCTCTAGGCCTTCAAGCATGTGAGAGTCAGGTCTCGACGGTGCGGGAGCTAAGTTGGGTGTTGTGACCGTTTTGTTCAGGGGGATAGCTGGTTATCTCGGCTCGTCTACTCTAGGGATTTAGGTAAGTGGGGTTCCTACAAGCATTCGTTAGTTACCAAATAAACTTCAAAAGATAGGGCATGGTTATGAATAATCCATCTATCTATAGTCATGCAAATACGTTCAAAACATTAACCAAGCTCTAACATGCTACACTAAAATATTGAATGTGTGCACAACCATTACTTCATATGTATTCAATAGCAATGGGAAAAGAAGGTCGTTAATCTACTTTAATATATTAGAGCAAGGGACATAAGAAACATACATCACGAAAAGTATTAAGTCAGAGATTAAGAGACCAAAAACATCATTGCCAAAATCCTTCTTTCTTCATTAATGGTGTTCCAACATCACTAGTGAGTACATCAACAACTCTAGGGGAGAATCTATCTACTGAAAGATTCTAAAGACTAAGGAGCATTGCGATCTGCAACTACAAGAACTGAAAAATGAAAATGCTATATCTATGGACTGCAAAATAAACAATTTTGGCAACCTTTGGAATGAGGTCAAACTCATCATTTGTACACAGATTTCCCTAAAATTAACCTAACTTAACTTTACACTTAACCAATAAAATATAATTTCTGGTGGTCAGTACTACCTGCACCACGCTACAACAACCTCGAGAAGAGCAGAGGTTTGACATGTCAGAAGAATGAGACAAGAAAAGAGGTATGGAAGAACTGGCCTTGAGAAGAGAGCCAGAGGGAGAATAGAAGAAATTTGATCCCCCAGGGATTGAGGCTACATGCGTCATTAATGGAAAAGTGGCTCACTATCTCCGATGCGCCAGGTGTTATGCTGGAGCGGCACCTTGGTAAGACCACCTGCCTCAAGACAAAGTGCCCTGCTGGAGTCACCTACTATCTGACATCCTTATTAACTACTTGATGATGACCAGTTTCTCTAGAGAACCTAGACGTGGGTCACTGAATGAATACAAAAGTGTGGATCCAGAACTCTGAGATTCGGGAACTTACGAATGAAGAATGATGAATACAAAAATGTGTTGGTGGTGAAAATCTATGGACTCTGCAGGACCCTACTATTATTGAATGTTTCTAAGAGCTGAGAGATTCCATCCTCATCGATGTCTTTTAGGTTTGCCCAGCGATATTTAGCTTCCTTCACCTGTTTAGCCAGATCTAGAGTTTTTGCCTTGAATTCTGTAGCCATCTTTGCCACATCATGTCCCCGAAGCATCATGTGAGATATTCATGACATTTCTACTCCGTCGATTCCTTTCAAGGACTGGAATTGAGATTCCATCAACTCATCAAACTTGCCTATGACATACTCCTTCAGAGTACATGTCTTAGTACTGAAGGGATCAACCTTTGAAACCCTAGTAATGAATGTCGTGTATAAATTCAAAGAATAATCAATCTCTTGCACCTTTTCCCACATGGACCCTACTAGTTGCTTGGTTATCTCCAATGTGAGATCAAGTCTGGAGTGTTGGGTCCAAACAAAATCAAAGGATTCCTCTCCCAAAATTCTAGCCTCAGAGATAATTTCCTCTCTGATGCTCATGAGTTCTCCAAACTCACTTACCCAAGCCTTGTACTTCTCGATCTCTCCCTCCCAGATGGTAATAGTGGTCTTCGCTTGATGTATAACATTGCTGGTGGCGTATAGGTCTAGGAAATTCATTGCTAGGAAATGCCAGACATTTCCTATCTGCTAAGCTACCCAATCATGGACCGCCTGCGCCTTTCTTTTCATACTTCTAAGTGTGTTGATGTCACCCTGTGGGAGTGGTGCTCTGATGAGGAAGCTTCTAGAGGAATCTATCAAAATTATGACAAGATTTGTGTTCTTCTCCTTCTCTACCCTAAACTTTTGAGCCTCTTTTTCATAGCGGGCCTCTACCGCTTTGGCTGCTTCTTTCAACAGGTCTAACTCACCCTGCTTTCCTCTTTCCCAGAGATACCTCTGTAATTGTGTAATCCTCGGCCTTCACCATCACCTCACCTGCATATGGGGAGGGTGTTGTGACTACCACAACTGTATCTCCACCTGTCCCAGTCTAGAGGGTATGGATTGTTTGAGCTTTCTTTGCTTTGGGAGGATTTTGTTCTTGTGCCATCATTTATGCCAAGGAAAGATGGGCCTTGGCCGGTGTTGGGGTCTTCCTCTTCCTTGATTCCACCAACCATTCTGGTGGTAGGGGTGGCCTTGCTGCTAGAGTTTGATCATGTGAATCCCCTCCTGGGTTTTGTAGTGTGTCCCCAACATTTTGAGCCTCTTCAGACCCTTTTCTTGTATCCTCAAGATCACTTGTATTGACCACTTTAGTGGCGTTTGTGTCATCTTCCCTGGTGTCCATGTCCTTAGAAGCATTATGTTCAATGTCTGCATCTCTGGGGTTATCCCCCTCACCTTGTCACTGTTGTTGTTTTTCTCTGGTGTTGTCCACCAGGACGTTCTCCTCCACTGGCATAGGTACCCGACCAAGGTTCAACATTTGGGCCACCATAATTACCTCACCAAATATTGCTTTCCTCAGGGCAGGAGGGGGCATCTAGAGTATAGCTGCCGAGATTATAGTTTCTCCCATAGGTCCGGTTCTCTCAGGAGATGCCGAGGGCTCAATCTGTGTTTTCCTTCTTTCGCAGTGTTGGTCTCTTGAACCTGTATCTCTGGGACATCAGAGACATTTACTTGTTCTTTCTCTTTTTCTTGTTCTACCTAGATCTCCTATTCTGCAATAGCTTCCTTCTCTTGGGTTTCCTTCTCAAGAGGGGTCACCACTTCCTCTTGGGCAGTGATCTATTCAATTGCCTTCCTAATCTCCACTTGTAAGTTTACTAGCTTGTCTGTCCCAAACATGTCATCAAACTCATCGTGTGGAGGGGAGGTCTCCGGGGGATTCTCGGGTTGATTGTCCAGCTCTAGGGAGTCTGACAAGACAATCTGTATTTTGGGGATGTTGGGCATCCCAAGCTCCTGCTCCACCTTTGGTTGAGGATTAGATTTCTTCTTCTTCCTCCTTGTCACTAATGGGGGCCCTGTGTCTAGCACGACCGCCAAATCTTCCTTTTCCCCGGTCCCTATTGCTCTAACCATTAATGCTGCAAGTGATGGGGAAGTGGGAGGGAAAATAGGTCCGGTCATAATGGCTGCGGTGGCCAACCGAGTGATTAACTTGTCTTTCATTTGCTGGGAGGCTGCCAGTGTTTGTTGTATTTTCTCCATTATGGGAGTGGCTTTTGGGACCTAGGAGGGAGTCCTTGCCTTCCTTTTTCCTCTATCCTCACCCTGTAAGGAGGTTCCAACTCTGGAAGTTGAACCCCGTAGGAATGGACCAACTTTATGTGTACTCTTCGGGCATACCTTCTTGTAATATGCGTGACTACACTCGATCACATTCTGAGTGAGGTCCTCTATTGTTGGACCCTCCTACACATCCCAATTCACTAGAGGAAGGGCCATTTTATCCACTCCCTTTTCTTTATATTATGGGTCCTCTATAGACCTAGTATTTGAGAAGTCATTCAGGAACTTTTGAAGCTTGTGCTTCTTCAACATTCCCATTATCATCCGGATGAAATGCCAGCCCCAGACCTCGAAATCATCCTGGCAATTTTCCCAAAAATCTTCCATGTGATGTTCACGTGGGGAAGCTTCCCGGGGTAGTGCCAAGGTGATTTTGCCTAGAAGATTAAAGTTCTTCCACTCCAGATAGAATTCCATTAGCCCAAGACTCCTAAGCTCATTGTCAGCCTCCTTGGCCGCTACCAAACTGCACGTATAATTCCCACAAGTGATTGGGAATGGGATGTTTGTAACCTTCTTCACTGTGAAGAGGGTGTGTAGCTCTAAGATACCCCAACAGTATTCCAAAAGAATTATCTTTTTTTTTTTTTTTTTTTTACTTGGAGGGGTGAAAATTTATTCAATTCACGTTTTTGACCACAATAACAGCGGGCAGGGGGGAGACTGGACCTCGTGACCAGCAGAGCCACAATGGAATTACTTAGCTAACCGAACTAGGCCCCTAGACCCTTCCAAAAGAATTATCTTATTCGCACAGTGTTTGGGCAATAAGTAGGGTTTCCTGGAGAAGCCGGTCACTTGAATGTATGTATGTTGATGGTATTGAATGTAATAGCGGCCATAAGAGCCGACCAAGTCTATTACCTCTTTAGAGAGCCGATATATGATTTCTTAAGTAGTTTTGAAGAGGTTGTAGTAGATGAAGGCGTCGTTCACCCAACACAAGCTATGGAAACTAGCCTCCCACTGGATCTATGGGAAATAATCCCAGGGAGTGTTCTAGCCCGGGCCAATCCCAAGTACACCCTCTGTTAATAACCCATTTTTAATGAGGCATTTTTGTGCTAGAGCCCACAAAACATAAGACGTCATGTAGAAATTGGAAGACATGGCGACCTGGAGGAGTTGGGAGTCCACATGATTGGAGATGATTGTGGCCCAGTCAAAGTTTTGCTCATCGGAAGAGATGCCGAGCAGGAAATAATACGTCCATGCCAAGAATTCTTGGGCATGGGGTTGTCCGAAGACCCTACTTAGTGCAATAATCCCCATTTGTATGCTTTCTTTGAATTTGGTCCAAGGGATTTCAAGCTTCATCTTCTTGAAGTCTTTCCTTGGCACCTTGAGCCATTTATTGTTAAGCTACTATCGGGCCATGTGTTCCAACTTCTAAAATTCTTCTAAGGCTAGAGCATGGGTGAGGATGGTTGCATCATCAAATTGGGGAATTCCCAACCCTGCCTAAAAATTTGCGGTGTTCAGAGACACCATAGGGGTTGGGTATCCGGTTTGGACTAGGGAAGCAAGCATGACTGCCCAGATAGCTGTATTGTAGTGTCCTGCAAGAGTGAGGATAAGATCTGGGGATTGTACGCAGTAGGGGAAACAAGAAGCTTTGAGAATCCTAGAATTTCCCATGTCGATGGACAATGGATCCCCGACTGTCTGTTATATGAACATTATTTTCACTAGGGCCTGCATTTCGGCCCATGCTTCGATGCTGGTGTTGGTGATCAACTGGAGCTTGGAATCAACCTTCAATCCCAGGATTCCCTCTCCCTTTCGATACTTCATTGTGAGTGAGAGTTTCTCTAAGGCCTTCTCAGCCTTTGTTCTGGCAGCTTCCCTGGTCAAAGTGGTGGGGAGGTCCGGACTCCCTGGTGGAGATGATGCAGATGCCTCAGACATGATTGATGAGTTTGGTATTTGGACAACCTGTAAGACAAGATGACCATTAGTATATATATAAAACACAGTATTACTCTGGGCTCCAAAGATCTTACCATCGCATCCCACCTGTTCCTGAAAGAATTGCTAGTTCACGTCAAACTCTGAAAAGATATACATACAATAAAAGGATTTAAAGAGTGCGCTCTTCTCAAAAGTTTGACCATCACCCAGGCCTCTGGGGATTCTGACACATGTGGTGGAAGTGAACAGGGGATGAATAAAGACTTGGGACCTAGAGTCCAGAAAACTAACCGTTAAGTGACATGGCCGAAATGCTAGTTGTACTAGGCTGACGTGGGTGTCACATGGCCATGTGGTAAATGTGAGTTATGGCATTAACGATGACAACTGTCTGAACGTGCACGGAGTGAATGCCACTTGGGCTGGTTTTGAATGCTTTTGTGGAAAATTAATTCACCATAAAGACTGACTCGATAGAGGAGATAGAAAATAGCCATGGCCCAAACCAGCAAGGTGCCGAGTCTGAACTAGGTAGTTTTGGCCAAGAGGGCGAGCTCAACAAAACTGGGAAGACACGAAAAGGAACAGTGAGCTCGACACGGGCACAAAAGGATACACATAGGATATACATCAAAAGTACAGAGGGCCAAGACATATATACATGACTATACAAAAATATACACAAGAAATCACATAATGTTCAAAATATACACACAACTAGCTAACTTACAGCTACAAAGAGGGCATCACAGCTAGCTAACTTACAATTGAAAAGAGGGTGGACAACCCTCTGGCAGTGCCAACCCACCAACAAGAGGCAACAGAAAACAAAACCAGAGACAAAAATGAAGTAAAAAAATAAAGGAAACAAAAACCAAAAACAAGTGAAAACCAGAAAACCAGAAACTAGAGAAAGAAAAGTTGAAAGCTTACTTGGAAACATGGAAGATGTGGGAAAGATGAGCATGAGAGGCACTCTGAAAAAAGATTACCTTCAAACCACCATGAACAAGCACTCTGCAAATCACTGATAATTAACCACTAAGCACAAGGAGCAAAAATTGTTTAGATTGCCTTAATCGCCTTAAAATTGCTCTGAATGCTCTAAGTGTTTAATCGCGGTAAATGTGAAAATGACAAGTGACTTCTATTTATACCCTTAGGGTAAAAATGCATTGTCTTTCTTTCCACAAACTTCAAAACAAGCAAACCTCCGAACTCCGGGCCCGAGGATTCCATGCAGTCAAATCTCCTTGCAAAAGAAGACATGACAGTAGAGAATCCCAGAGTCTGGAATCCAGCTTGGGAAAGGACACACAAACTCCGCTATTGGATCCTGGAGACACAAGAATACAAAACAAAAGAAAGACAACCCCCATGGAATCAAAGCCCAGAGAAAAAAAAAAAGAAAAAAAGAAAACCAAGGAAAGAGCAAAAAGGCGAAAAGGGGGACCCAACATTTTGCCTACAAAATGTAGGGATGGGTATGCAGGGCATAACAAATGGAAACTATCTGGGATGAATTCCTTAGCATATTTGAGAACTTCAGAATCTCTTTTTAGCAAAACCATAATAAATCTTTACCTAGAGCATTATTCTTGCACGACATGAGGTGTTTGGGAAAATTGAGCTCATCACTTAATTCAATCTTTCGGTCCTTCATCAGCTGTGAGGTGTGTGCTTTGAAAGAAAACCAAGCTGATGACCCTCGAGGAGAAACAGAGAGGGGGCACTAAAAAATCAAACCAAATTTTTCATATCTTGCACGGTTTCCCCGGATACCAGAATTCTCCATTCTTTAGTTCTTTCTTCTATTTTCCTTTTCTGGATGGAAAGGCGGTACTCCTTTCACTGTGAACCTTAAGCTTAGCTAATTTCAATGCCGATGCTTCTTTCACCTTGCCGCCCATCTTTAAATGACTAAATAGGAGAGAAATTTTTGGACCCGGGATATTTTAAATGATTCTTAGACTTGGTCGATTAATTAGTACGAACGATCTGCCCTCAAGGTGTCCGATTACTTGCTTCTTGAATTTTTTGTTAACCGATGTCCAGACTATCAAGATGTGGATCTGATGAAGATTACCCATAACCTATTACCATACTTACAAAATAAATCTAGAGCGTGGACAAATTCCACCATGCTAACAATAGATTCCAAACTATTCAAAATACTAGGGGTACCATTCCAAAGACTAGATGTTATGCAAAGCATACCGGTCTACAAGATGTAGGTAACATGTTGGGAACTTGAAAAGAAAAAGAAAACAAGAAACCAAAAGCAAATGAAAACACCAAGAAAAGGCGACCCCAGAGGGTGGCCAACAAGAATGATTTACAGGGTGTTCCAAATGGAGCACGGGGAAAGAATATTTACAAGCAAGAAATATACATCTATTACAACTTTGGGCCAACTCACCATCTAACTTATTCGAAGTAATGTTTGAGAAACTGCCCATTGACAGGAAATAGGATGGATTCTCTGGTCATAGTGTTGAGGTGATAAGTGTTTGCCCCGCAGATCTTAGATATCAAGTATGGTCCAAGCCAGAGCCACTGAAATTTGGTGTGCTTTCCCTTCTTTTCCCGGGCCTTGTCCCACAAGAGGACCAAGTTTGAAATCTAAAAGGCCTTATACTGGGCTCTTCTAAAAAAACATCTCTTTACTACTACTTGATGCTGCATGAAATGTTCAAGGGCTATGTCTCTTTGTTCCTCCATCCGCACTAGGTTCAGAAGTCTAACTTCCACAATGTTGTCCCGATTGTTGAATTTCTACATGAACTGTGAAACTAGGATCTGTAAGTTGATGGGGAATACTGGATTGTGGCCATAAACTAGGTGAAATGGGGATGTTCCTAGGGCTGTCTTTATTCAGATATGATCTACCCAGAGGGTGAATCTAAGATTTTGGTGCCAGTCCCGGGGGTTCTGTTCTAGCAAATGTTTGACCACCTCAAGTAGATTCTTGTTGGTTGATTCAACAACGCCATTTCCTTGGGGGTAATAGTTGCTGGAAAAATTCAAAGTGATCTTTCTGTCATAGGTCCATTCAAGTAATTGTGCCAAAGAAAATTTTAGACCATTGTCACATACTATAGCAAATGGCATTCCAAATCTTGTGACGATGTTTTCTTCCAGGAATTTTATGACTACATTTGTCGTGTTGTTTTTACAAGGAATCGCTTCAGACCACCAGGTGCAATAGTCGGTAGCAGTGAAAATATATCGGTGGTTGGTAGATGAGTTGGGGTTGATTTCCCTAATAAAGTTGAATGCCCATTGGGTGAAGGGTCTAGCTTCAAAAATTGGTTGCAGGGGCATGGCTGGGTTCTGCTCATGATATGTCACTGTTTGGAAAGTATGGCATCTCCTAACATGAGTGTAGATATATTTGAAGATACATGGCCAATAGTACCTGGCCCAAAGGGTCTGGTGGGTGGTGGTGTCAACTAAGTCATGCCCAGTTCCAAACTACCTGTGAAATTCCTTGATCATTTTTGCAGCCTAGTCCCTGTCTATGCACCGGAGGTATACCCCTTCATATTTTCTACGGAAAAGTGTTCCATTTTTTATCATGAAGTGTGCACTTTTCAACCATAGAGGGGCAAAATTTGTTTTGGGGTATCCCCTCTAGGATTCTTTTGTTCATCAACAAGTATACCAGGTTGGTATACAACAGATCTTGAGTGATGGACTCCACTGTGTACATCTGGCATTCAATGTTGGGAGTTTCATCTGCCATCACTCTACATAGTCCCTGGCCTCAAAATATCTTCATGGGTTGCATTTCCAAATCATATTCTTGGAGAATGGCCATCCATTTCTCCCATCTTTCACCCAATTCACTCTGCAGGAGTAGAGACTGAATAGCTTGGTCTGGGATGATAGCGTGTACTTTGCTTCAGAAAATGTAATACTATAATTTCTTCACAACACAGATGAGAGCAAAGGCCTAATTTTCCAAAGGAGAATACTGGACTTTGACATTCTTATAGGGGGAGCTCATGAAGGCTATCATTCATTCTTCCCCTTCGACCTTCTGGGTCAAGACTACCATGGCAAAATGCGGCGAAGCAAAGGAATATATATGGAAGGGGAGAGAATAGTCTAGACTAGCCAAGACTGGTGCCTTCATAATCATTTGTTTAATCTAGAAGAATGCCTGCTTTTCCTCTGGACTCCACTCAATCTTTGTATCTTTCTTCACCATTTCATTGAGTGGCTTTACTATCTTGGTGAATCCAATGATGAACCACTAGACAAAATTTATCTTCTCGAAGAAATATCTCAGTTCCTTCTTGCTGTCGGGCATCTGTAGATTTAGCAAATGCTTCAACTCTCTCAGGGTCAATGGATATACCCTTCTCAGAGACAATATGCCTGAGAAGCTTCCCTTTAGTGACCCCAAATATACATTTCTTGGGGTTGAGGGATATTTTGTACCGGCAACATCTCTCGCAAATTTGGGCAAGGTTGGCAGAATGATCATGCTTGTCCTGGGAAAATACAGTCAAATAATCCATGTAGATGAATATGCACCGGTTCACTAGGCCTTCGAATGCAATGTCCATAGCCTTCTGAAATGTGGCCCCCACGTTGATCAGGCTAAAGGGCATTCTTTGATATGCAAACATTCTCCACTTGGTGGTGAATGTTATTTTGTCTCTATCTTCATAGTTAACCATGACTTGGTTATACCCAGAGTACCCATCTAGGAAGGACATCATTTGTGATCCGTTCACGATTTGCAATACCTCATCCAAAGAGGGGAGGGGGTGATTATCCTTCTTAGATCCCTTGTTTAAATTTTGAAAATCCATGCAAAGGTGAATCTCGCTGCTCTTCTTCCTCATAGGGACAAGGTTGGAAACCCATGTAGTATGCTAAGTTGGAAAGATGATTTGGGCTGACAACAATTTTTGAACCTCCTGATGAATCAGAGGTTCGATCAGTGGGTTGACCGGTATTTACTTTTACCAGAAGGGCTTAGCATCAGGTTTTAGCGGGATGGTATGGGTTGTGATGGATGTATCATAGGTCTTAAAATCCTCATACCCCCATGTGATTACATCAATGTATTCTCAGAGAACCGCGAGAATCTTCTCCTTCTCCTTGGGGGAGCAGGAGGTGCCAATTTGTACCAATTTTTCTTTACTGGCCTGACCGATGTTTACTTTTTTGAATTTTCCTCCCTTATAGGAGGATGATATCTTTTTCCAGCCCTGAGGGTCTAAGTCAAAGATTTGTTCTAGTGCTACCATCCCCTTAGGGATGGTGTTGGTCGGTAAGTCTATGATCCCATCATCTTTTTTACCCTGCCCAGTATCATCGTGATCTCTCTCTCTTCCACTATCTGGTCCTCAAAAACACCAATATTGGCTATGAAGACTAGGATATGTTGGTCATCTTCAAAAACATGAAAGTGGGTGACATTTCTGGGATGAATTGGGTGGGGATCATCTCAACAAAGAATTTTCAGAGCCGGTAGCTGGCCATTGGCTCAAGGGTGCTGGCGGATACAGAAAGAGGATCTAGAACGTAGTTTATTTTTTGGGGAATGAGTTCAATGCCGAAGGCATCAAAATCTTTGATGAGGCTCCACACTCAGTTGTGATATGTGGCTAGCCTTTTATCATAATAGGTGTATTGGCTCCAGACCTATTTTACGATCAACTCTAAATCACTCAATGCCCGGAGGTGAGTGATTCCCTTTCTTAGTGCAAATAGGAGTCCAAGTACCAAGGCCTCCTACTCCATGAAATTATTCATGCAGTTGAACTGCGACCTCTAAGATGCAAGGAAGGATTTCCCCTGTGGGTTGATCAGTTCCACTTTGGCCCAACAGCCTTGTTTGGACTGGGACCCATCAAACTTCAAAATCCACAAATCATTATTCATTGTCTGGGGATGGGAAGGTGAAGTGGCCTTTGGATTATTTTTGGAAAGGTTGGGAGGAGTTTCCTCCAGCCCTAATAGTACATGGATGAGTTTTTCCTCTGGAGAAGCCTATGGTTGGGATTCCTAGACTAGGGACATCATGGAGATATTGCTAGAGTGAGTACTGGGCCCATGCATACCCAAAAAGTGTTTCTTCTCTCAGAGGGCGTTAATATGTCGAGTAGCAGTAGAAATACATGGCTCACACTCTAGTTTTGAATGTTTTTGATAATGCACCGACACCAAGTGCCAGACAAGAGTGTAGCATGGGTCATTGCAGTACCTTGTGAGTTAACTTCATCCCTTAGTCTTTCATCTAGGTCCTACGTTCTCTGAGAAAAAATGGGATCTTCCCTGGGGTGAAATCAAAGGTCAAGATTTCTAGGGGTCAGTATACCCCGAGGGAAGTCTCAGAGAAGAGGACTTCATTCACCCTCCCAACTTCGGTGAGGGCCTATTTCAATCAGGGTTCACTTTCTACCCGGATCTGGTTATATTCTCCTTCCCGGGGGAGCTACAAGTGGGAGAAGTCAGTGGAGAAATACCCGTTGATAGACTTAGACCAATTGTGACTTAGTAACATCCCACAAGTCTCTAGGATTTCCACCACTTGGATATCAATTACGCTTGTTATTCTGGGGTCTTGGATGAGCTAAATCTGGACGTTCTTCAGCTCATCTACCATTTTTACAACTATCTTGTCCAGCTGGACTACCGCGCCGTTAGATGGAGTAGGATGAAATCTGAGCTTCTGGCATATGGATAGGGGCATGAAGTTACCCGAAGCTCTAGAATCTACCAAGAAATTGTAAAGGTTCTTCCCTTGTATGTTTAAGCCTAGTAAGAAGGGAGGATCCTTAGTGTTTCCCTAAAAGATAGCAACGTTGGCATCATCAAAAGTGACAGTATTGGGTGGGCGATTGACAATTTTTAGGTTTCCCAAGAGCTTCAGAAGGGACTTCCTCTGCTTGGGACAGTTCAACAAAACCTCCATCAAGGTCATGGAGGTGGTAGTTCATTCTAATGCCTTTGTGATGTCAAACCTCCCCCCCAAGGAATTGTTGGCTTCCCTCAACCAAGTCCTTAGCTTGGTTAGAGATAGACCCTTTCAGTGGGAAGGGGCGATCAATTTTGTTATCCCAGGGAGGGGTGTCTTTGGGAGGTGTGGGTGTGTAAATTGGTCCTTTACCAGCCTGACTCTAGGTGTTGTAGGGAGTCTGTGGGTTGGTGAAGGTGTTGGCCTCAAAGGCTGGAATAGATTCATCAAAGAACCCCTGCAATCCAGGTTTTTCTTCATCTCCTTTGTCTGCTCTAAAGAAGATGGTCTCACAGGTGAAGGCACTATGAGTGGGCTCTTGAATGGGGGGTTCTGAGGGAGTAGGATCAGTATTTTGTTGTCTGTTCAGCTGGGAGATCATGATGACTTTCTCTAGTGTAGTGCAGTTCACCTCAGAGTGAGAGCCAGTGTTGTGCAATCTACACCAGTTGGTCAGGGGCTAGAGTTCTGTGACTGGCATGAAATGGGAAGGTCCAGCACCACCCTGATTGGTGATTTAATTTGGAGGAGGACATCTGGTGTTAGCATTTTTATTCCACTGCTGTTGGTTGGGTTGAGGCCCATTATTGTAATTCCTTCCTCTGGCACTGTTATTTTGTTGGCCGGAGAAGATATTCCCTCTCTGGGAATTAGTGTTGTGGGGTGCAAGAGACCCTACCTTCAGCTATCCCATGTCCACAGTCAGTGAGGAAAATAGTTGCCAGAGGGATTCAACCTTGGTAGACAGTTGGGTGTTCACGTCATAATGTGACGGTTGTTGCGGTTGGCTCCTGGGAAAGGCGGCCGCAGGTACCGAAGTTGAGGGCGGAAATCCTCCAGCCACAAATGACTGGAAGAAAGGCACTCTGGAGGGTTGTGTCTATGGTTGTTGTGTTTGTTGTGGCTAGTTCCAGGGAATGAATTTTAGACCCGGTATTGTCTAGGCTTGCAATGGGTATACATACCATGCCTATTGGTCTATCGGCGGTGGTGGGGGATTCATGGCCATCGTAGGGACACCCATTGCGTGATTGGGGTTGTATCCCATGACATAAGAAGTTTCACTGGGGATCATGTTGAAAGGCATGCTCTGGCCAATCCCACTCAGAGATTTATTGAGACTGTGGGACAACTCCAAGGGTAGGTTACAAACTTTCTCTAGAGTATCCCGGTCAGTGGGGGCGGTAGTTCTCCATAGGAGAGTGGCAACAAAAGGGTCCATTACATTTAGGTATGTCTGGATTTTCACCTCTGGGGATGGGATGAAAGGACTCATGCACCGCTTCAAGGCACATTGGAACCTATGGTTTAATGCTGTAAGGGGATCATTGGGTTCCTTCCTAATGGAGATGAACTAGTTGTGGGACCACACTGGGACCACGTGCATGTGAAAGTTTGCCAAGAAGACATCCTCCATGTCTTTCCAATTTTTGATGGAGTTGGCAGGTAGGTTAAGGTACCAGTTCAGCTCGTTCTGTCCCAAGGATAGAGGGAACATACGGGTCACAATGTCTTGATGTTGGATCTGGTGTCAGTTCATGGCATATTTGTATGCCTACAGATTCTCTTCTATGGTTCGTGAGCCTAAGTGCTCATATCGGGGACAAATCTTTTCCGAGTGTGCAGGAAGATCGTTGGTTGCCCCTGGAAACATTCCCATCAGGGACCCAATGTTACCAAAGTAAGCAGCCATCGAGGGTGGTGGATTTTGGCGATGCTGAATGTTAATCCCTGGGGTTGTCTAGGAGACTTGGGTATTCTGAGATATAGTAGATCCCCATACAATGTTATCTATCTTGGCTTTCGGGGTCTGTTTCTTTCGAGCACGAGGCTCAAGTTCAACAAACCTTCCAGGATTGGGAGCTGATCTAAGGATTCTTTTGAATCAGGTGGGTGAAAATGATCCAATCCCATGAAAGGCATGCTTCCTAAAACTATGGCTTGGGGAACCCTCAGGTGGTGTAAATTCTAAATCCTCAGAAGGGGACGAGCTCATGCCCTCCCTCTAGTGCTAGTTTTTGTTGACGGGGGTTTGTGACCGGGTCTGCCAACAAAGGTAAGTTGTCACCGGGTACCAGGGTACCAGCCAACTTTGCCTATAAAGGTTGTTTGAAGAAATGAGATTCTCCAGGCCTTCAAGCATGTGAGAGTTGGGTCTCGATGGTGCGGGAGCTAAGTTGGACGTTGTGACTTTTTTGTTCGAGGGGATAGCTAGTTATCTCGGCTCATCTACTCTGGGGATTTAGGTAAGTGGGGTTTCCTTAAAGCATTCATTAGTTACCAAATAAACTTCAAAAGATAGCGCAGGGTTAGAAATAATCCATCTATCTATAGTCATGCAAATACGTTCAAAACATTAACCAAGCACTACAACATTTGGGGTCAAATTTCGATGCCAATTTGCGACGGTGCTACCATTTGTGTGTGATTTTTGTGTTTTTTTTGAAGTTCCCCTGACGCTATTGTAATATCAATGATACCATCGTAATTACGACACCCTCTTGATTATAAACAAAAAGAAAAGAAAAAGAAAGGCTCATTTTTGATCTAGCTGTGCATGCGAGCAGAAGTAAACTATACCATTTTGCGCTCAAAGAGGGCTCTTGTTGTATTGAATTCAGCTAGCAGTCACAACTGAAGAATCCAATAGCTTGTTCATCACACCCCTTGGCCGGTTTGCAATTCAGCTAGTTTCCTTCATGTTTAGGGTATAGCCACTGCGTACTCATCAACAAGCCACTGTGTACTCACCATTTGAGGTATGTCTTGTATTTTAGCCTTTGGTTAAGAGCATATTACATGACTAGAGGCGTATACCCTAAGATGGACTAATTGATATTAGTCAATATGATGAACATACGCTGTAATGAGAACATATGTCGTAATCTTCAGAAACCCTAGCATAAAGAAAGTGATGCTTTGTCACGGGCAGTATGCCACTGTTGTCTCACTAAAGCTTTGACCCTATCTATTGAAGGTCAGATGCCAATGAATTTTTCAATGGTTGGTGTCTTTTTTAATGCCTCATTGATGGATTGAACAAACTATCTGGAACCTGGACATCTAGGATCTTATTATCTATTTTAATATATGTCTTATATTTTAGCCTTTGGTTAAGAGCATATTACATGACTAGAGGCGTATACCCTAAGATGGCCTGATTGATATTAGTCAATATTAGAACATACACCGTAATGAGAACATACGCCATAATCTACAAAAACCCTAGCATAAAGAAAGTGATGCTTCGTCACGGGCAGTATGCCACTGTTGTCTCACTGAAGCTTTGACCCTATCTATTGAAGGTCAGATGCCAATGAATTTTGCAATGGTTGGTGTCTTTTTAAATGCCTCATTGAGGGATTGAACAAACTATCTGGATCCTGGACATTCAGGATCTTATTATCAATTTCAATATATACATTGAATTATATGGTTTTTCACTATAGATGCTTGAGGGTGCTAGCGTTTTTTGCTTTAATTTCTCGCTGGCCTTTTGTCACATTAAAGAATCAGATGTCTTCTATAGGAGTTGAGGTCGAGTCTTTTCTAATGTTTGGGCTTGCATGTCCTATTTTGGTTTTTTACTACAAACCTTCTCTACTTTAACAGGTTGAGGATGGTAAAATTTAGTTTATTCCTTGTTGTTTCAAATGCTATAATATTGACTTACTAATGGCGTGGATGAATATGGTTTGTTTCCCTATAGTGGAGGAGCTTGTGCTCAATAAGAGCTACACACATGTTGCTGTTCCTATATCCTAGGCTGCATTGCTGATTCCACAATCCTGATAGGTTAGAAAGTCCTTATTTTAGGTTATTTTTGTAGTTGGTGATTCTCTCCTTACTAGTGTTTTTTTCTATCTGGGTTTGGTCATTTTTTGATTGTTTGTGTTTATCATGTGTGATTACTTCTTGGATGGTTGCCTTGAGATTCCACCCTTTGACCTTGCTGAGGGATGTGTAATCTAGA
>MU225377.1:269028-289030 GCA_018584345.1 Thuja plicata
TCCTTATCTATGGTTTTTGGATCGTGCAGTGCCAACTTAGAACTGGAGGAGTAGTGGTTGCATTGCATCGTCTGGGTATACCACTGAATTATGTTGTGTCTCCAAACAATTGTGACCATGATGCCTAAATTTATGTTTCTCAGCTGTTGTGTCCCAGGATCCCTTATGACCCTTTATGACCCTTTACGATCCCTAAGAATACATCTTAGAGATCTTAAAGTGTCGTAAAGGGTCATAAAAGTGTCCTAGGAGGGGCCAGATGAGCTTCCACCTTCACGTGGTTGGCCTTGTTATGTAGAGAATGTTAAACTATTCTCGAAACAAAGAGAATCTCAAAAAACATATTTTTTTAACAACATTTCACACCGTTACAATGCCTGATTTGGTGGTAAAATATAAGGTGAAAAAGGAAAGTACTGCCACATCCATTGAAGTGGGGATGGAATTATGTACATCTAAATATTTAGAGACATAAATAACACATTATTTAGACAATTAGTGGGGATTCTTATTTTTTTAACTATAACTATGAAGCAATTGTATAAGTTTTGTTACCATTGATAATTTGAATCAAACTTTATGACTCATTATTAGGAAAGAAGAAATATTATCACACTTCATGATCTACCATAAGGGATTACATTATGTAAAGGAAAATAGAAATTTACCTTTGTGTGAAAGGTTTTTATTATGGTGGCCTTTGATTCAATCTTTGATTGAAACAATATTTTATTGCCCATTCTTGATTCTAGGGTCAACATGCCCTCTCACTAAAACCTTGAGTTTCCTCAATTTACCCTCTCATTGAGTCTTTTAATTGCTTGCATGTGAGTTTGGATTCACCTCTCAAATATTCCAATTAATGAAATTGACTCCCTTTAGAATCAGTTGTGCTTAACATCATTGCTATTTTTATTTGTTAGATGGGGTGATGGTCCATATGTGTTCAGTGATTTGATGAATGAAATTTAATGCCACCTTATGGAACAACTCCTCCCTATGTTGCTATGCATCCATCTAGAGGAATTTATGGCCATCCATCAGTACCTCCTATAAGTTCTAATACCTTGAGTTTTGTCATTATTGTCTTTTCAAATATTTAATACTTATAATTTGAAAGTATGCTTCTATCTATGTGATTTTTCTTTTTAGGTAAGTCAATAATGAAGGAGATGGTCACTCCATTTTGTTACCTAGAGTTTAGCATCTAACATATGGCTTATTTTACTATCCTAATTTTATAACATTGTGGTCTTGATTGCAACTTTAGGGTGCACATAGATTCACTCACTATGGAATCCCATCAAATGGCAATCCTACAGATGTCGTAATGGTAATTAATGAAATTTTGTAGGTAGTAATTATATGGAAAACATTCATAAGATTTTTTAGCACTCAGTTGTTAATGTTTTAATCTTTTAAGAAATGTTTTGAATGGAAATTTGATATCTACTTTCTATGGACAGACTTCAATTGCACAAAACACAGATGCAGAGCCAAAGTCCTTGGGAGGTAAAGGACAAAATTCAATGAAGAGGGTAAAAGGAAGTTTGGGAAAACTTGAAATAGTTACAAGTCAAGGAGAGGGTGGAAAAGCAGCACCTGCTACTGCAAATGGTGCCTTCTTACAAAGGTAGATATTCAAGGCTGCTAAATTTGATAAACTTATTAAACTTTAATAATCAGTGGGAAGGTCTAGGATGCTGCTTAGATAAATCAGTTTCTGTTCTAGGCAACTCCCATTTTATTACCTTCTTATGTTTATAACTTATATGTTAGTGATCTAAATAGAAATTCTAGTTTTAGTGGGGACAGTGGCAGTGAAGGTTCAAGTGAAGGTAGTGAGGAAGGCAATTCACTAAATGTAAAAAAAAAATATGTATGTCTTGTACAAAATTGTATGGATGCTGATCTCATTATTTTCTCTCTTTTTTGGGTTACTTTTGCAAATACCATTGTGTTGTTATGTATTATTTTACAAAGATTTTGTATTCTTTCCTGGATATGTCTGGGTTGGAAACTGGGAGGAAAAGAAGCTTTGAATTACTAACCATGAATGGTATGCTTATTTCTAATTTTTATTTAATTATTTCATTTTAGGCACTTGATGTATTTTCACGAATCCTACTTGTACTTATCAGACAGTCACAGTCTTCTAGTTTTTGCATGAACTAATTTGCTTATACCAATCATTTTATATTTATTTGGCCAACCGCTAATGAAATTATCCCAAATAAAGCACATGGAATCATGGTTCGAAAACAAGTAAAACCACAATTACTGAAAATAGAGACACTAGGACTCTAAACTCTTAAAAACTCTAAAGCGACACTAAAAAAATACATGCGACATCGGCAATTGCCAACGACTCAATGTCGCATGTATACAAAATTCGTCGCACGTCTATCGTAATTGCAAGACTCATTCTGTGACGCCTAGGTGTTGTAATAGCGACATATAAAATGTAATGACAACATGATAAATATTATAGCCAACTCGTATTGCGACACCTAGAAGTTTCTTTTTTTAGATGTGCGACGAATTTTCTATACTTGCGACATCGGGCTGTCACAAAATTACCGACGTCTCGATATCGCATGTATAGAAAATTCATCGCACATCTGAAAAAGTGATAGATAACATGAGACACCTACATGTCATAATAGCGACAGATGAGATGCGACACTTACGTGTTGTAATAGCAACAAATAAGATGCGACACCTATGTGTCGTAATAGCGACAGCTAAAATATGTAACGACAGCATGGTAACCATAATAGCTGGCTCGTATTGCGATGATTAGTACCATTGCAATAATGAAAGATGGTACAACTATCATTAATTCTAACACCAAAATGCAATACTAGTCTCTGTCGCTAGGCCGATAGGACAGTGTCAGAAAAGTGACCTATAGCCGTCGAAAAGAGGCCTCAAATGTACTAGTGAAGCTATAACATGCTACACTAAAATATTGAATGCACACACAACCATTAGTTTATACGTATTTAATACCGAGGGGAAAAGAAGTTTGTTAATCTAATTTAATATATTAGAGCAAGGGACATAAGAAACATACAACACAAAAAGTATTAAGTCAGAGATCGAGAGACTAACAATAGCATTGCCATAATCCTTCTTTCTTCATTAATGGTGTTCCAACATCACTGGTGAGTACATCAACAACTCCAGGGGAGAATCTATCTACTGAAAGCTTCTAAATACTAAGGAGCATTGAGCTCTACAACTATAAGAAATGAAAACTAAAAATGCTATATCTATGGACTGCAAAATCAACAATTTTTCCAACCTTTGGAATGAGGTTGAACTCATCATTCATACATAGATTTTCCCTAAAATTAACCTAACTTAACTTTACACTCAACCAATAAATAGAATTTTTGGTGGTCGGTACTACCTGCACCATGCTACAACAACCTCCAGAAGAGCAGAGGTCTGACATGTCAAAAGAATGAGACAATAAAAGAGGTATGGAAGAATCAACCTCAAGAAGAGAGCCAGAGGGAGAATAGAAGAAATTTGAGCCCCTGAGGATCGAGGCTGCGTACCTCATTAATGGAAAAGTGGCTCACTATCTCCAATGTGCCAGGTGTTATGTTAGAGTGGCACCTTGGGAATACCACCTACCTCGAGCCGACATGCCTTGCTGGAGTCACCTACTATCTGACATCTTTAGTAACTACCTGCTATGACTAGTTGGCTCTAGAGAACCTGGACACAGGTCGTTGAATGAATACAAAACTGTGGATCCGAAACTCCAGGATCCGGGAACTTATGCCCCAAGAATGATGAATACAAAAATGTGTTGTTGGTGAAAATCTTCAGACTCTGGAGGACCCTACTGTTCCTTAGTGTTATTGAATGTTTCTAAGAGCTGAGCGATTCCATCCTCATCAATGTCTTTTAGGTTTTCCCAGCAAGATTTAGCTGCCTCCACCTATTCAGCCAGATCCAAAGTTTTTTCCTTGAATTCTGCGGCCATCTTTGCCACATCATGTCCCCAGAGCATCTTGCAAGATATTTGCGACATTTCTGCTCCATCAATTCCTTCCAGGGACTGGAATCGAGCTTCCATCAGCTCATCGAACTTGCCTATGACATACTCCTCCAGAGTACATGTCTCAATACTGAAGGGATCAACATCTGAAACCCTGGTAATGAATGCCATGTACAAATTCAAAGAATAATCGATCTCTTGCACCTTGTCCCGAAGGGCCCCTACCAGTTGCTTGGTTATCTCCAATGTGAGATCAAGTTTGGAGTGCTGGGTCCAGACAAAATCAAAGGATTCCTCTCCCAAAAATTCCAGCCTCGGAGACAATTTCCTCTCCAATGCTCATGAATTCTCCTAACTCACAAACGCAAACCTCATACTTCTTGACCTCTCCCTCCCAGATGGTAATAGTGGTCTTCACTTGATGTATAACATTGCTAGTGGTGTATAGGTCTAGGAGAGTCATTGCTAGGAAACGCTGAACATTTCCTATCTGCTCAGCTACCCAATCATCGACCGCCTGCGCCTTCCTGTTCATACTTCTAAGCACATCGATGTCACCCTGTGGGAGTAGTGCTCTGGATGAGGAATATTCCAGAGGAATGGCATTGATGGGTTGGGCCAGCTCTATCAAAAGTCTGACAAGATTTGCGTTCTTCTCCTTCTTTGCCCTGAACTTCTGAGCCTCTTTTTCATAGCGGGCCTCTACCGCTTTGACCACTTCTTTCAATAGGTCTAACTCACCCTGTTTTCCCCTCTTTCCCAGAGATACCTTTGTAATTATGTAATCTTTGGCCTTTGTCATCGCCTCATCTGCATCTAGGGAGGGTGTTGCGACTACTGCAACTATATCTCCACCCGGTCACGTCTGGAGGGTATGGACTATCCAGGCTTTCTTTGCTTTGGGAGGATTTTGTGCTTGTGCCATCATTTATGCCAAGGAAAGATGGGCCTTGGCCAATGCTGGGGTCTTCCTCTTCCTTGATTCCACCAACCATTATGGTGGTAGGGGTGGCCTTGCCACCAGAGTTTGATCATGTGAATCCCCTCTGGGGTTATGTAGTGTGTCCCAAGCATTTTGAGCCTCTTTGGACCCTTTTCTTGTATCCTCAAGATCACATGTATTGACCACTTTAGTGGCATTTTTGTCATCTTCCCTGCTGTCCATGTCCTTAGCAGTGTTATGTTCAATGTTTGCATCTCTGGGGTTATCCCCCTCACCTTGTCGATGCTGTTGTTCTGCTCCGGTATTGTCCATTGGGACATTCTCCTCCATCAAAACATTTTTAGGAGGTGGCATAGGTACCCAGCCAAGGTTCAACATTTGGTCCACCATAATTACCTCACTGAATGTCAGTTTCCTTGGGGTGGGAGGGGGCGTCTGGAGTATGGATGCTGAGATTACAGTTACACCCGTAGGTCCAGATCTCTCAGGCGATGTGAATGGCTCATTCTGTGTTTGCCTTCCCTTCGCGGTGTTGGTCTCTTGAACCTGTATCTCTGGGACATCAGAGACATTTACCTATTCTTGCTCTTTTTCTTGTTCTACCCAGATCTCCTATTCTATGACATCTTCCTTCTTCAGGGTTTCCTTCTCGAGAGGGGTCACCACTTCCTCTTGGGAAACGATCTCTTCAATTGCCTTCCCGATCTCCCCTTGTAAGTTTACTAGCTCGTCTGTCCCAAACATGTCATCAAACTCATCACGTGGAGGGGAGGTCTCTAGGGTATTCTTGGGCTGATTGTCTGGCTTCAGGGAGTCTGACGAGAAAATATGTATTTCGGGGATGCTGGGCATCCCAAGCTCCGGCTCTACCTTTGGTTGAGGATTAGCTTTCTAATTCTTCCTCCTTGTCACTAATGGGGGCCATGCATCTAGCATGGTCACAAGATCTTCCTCCGCTCCAGTCCCTGTTTCTCTAACCATTAATGCTGCAAGTGATGGGGTAGTGGGAGGGAGGATAGGTCTGGTCATAATGGCTGGGGTGGCCAACCGAGTGATTAACTTGTCTTTCATTTGCTGGGAGGCTGCCAGGACCTGGGACAGAGTCCCTGCCTTCCTTTTTCCTCTGTCCTCACCCTGTGAGGAGGTTTCGGCTCTGGAAGTTGAACCTCATAGGAATGGGCCAACTTTACGTGCTCTTTGGGCATGCCTTCTTGAAATATGCGTGACTGCGCTCGATCACATTGTGAGTGAGGTCCTCTATTATTGGACCCTCCTGTGCATCCCAATTCACTGGAGGAAGGGCCATTTTATCCACTCCCTTTTCTTTATATTGTGGGTCCTCTGTAGACCCAGTATCTAAGAAGTCATCCAGGAACTTCCAAAGCTTCAGCTTCTTCATCATTCCCATTGTCATCTGGACAAAATGCCAGCCCCGGATCTTGAAATTGTCCTGGAAATTTTCCCAAAAATCTTCCATGTGATGTTCATGTGGGGGAGCTGCTCGAGGTAGTGCCAAGGCAATTTTTCCGAGCGGATCGAAGTTCTTCCACTCAAGATAGAATTTCATCAGCCCAAGACTCTTGAGCTCATTGTCGGCCTCCTTGGCTGCTACCAAACTACATGTATAATTCCCACAGGTGATTGGGAATGGGACATTTGTAACCTTCTTCACCATGAAGAGGGTGTGTAGCTCTAAGATCTGTCGGCAGTATTCCAAAAGAATTATATTATTCCCACAATGTTTGGGCAATAAGTAGGGTTTTTCAGAGAAGCCAGTCACCTGAATGTATGTATGTTGCTGGTATTGAATGTAATAGCGGCCATAAGAGCCGACCAAGTCCATTGCCTCCTTAGAGAGCCAATATCCAGCGTCTCGAGTAGGTGTGAGGAGGTTGTAGTAGATGAAGGCGTCATTCACCTGACAGAAGCTGAGGAAACTATCCTCCCGCTGGATCTATAGGAAATAATCCCAGGGAGCGTTCTGGCCTGAGCCAATCCCAATTACACCCTCTGTTAATAACCCATTTGTAATGGGGCGTTTTTGTGCTAGAGCCCACAAAACATATGACCTCATGTAGAACTTGGAAGACATGGTGACCTGCAGGAGTTGGGAGTCCACATGATTGGCGATGATTGTGGCCCAGTCAGAGTTCTTCTCACCAAAAGAAATGCCGAGCAAGAAATAATACATCCATGCCAAGAATCCCCGAGCATGGGGTTGTCCAAAGACCCTACTTAGTGCAATAATCCCCATTTTTATGCTTTCTTTGAATTCAGTCTGGGGGATTTCAAGCTTCATCTTCTTGAAGTCTTTCCTTGGCACCTTGAGCCATTTTTTGTTAAGATATTGTCACACCATGTGTTCCAACTTCTAAAATTCTTCTAAGGCTAGAGCCCGGGTGAGGATGGCTGCATCATCAAATTAGGGAATTCTCAACCTTGCCTTAAAAGTCACGGCGTCTAGAGACACCATAGGGGTTGGGTATCTGGTTGGGATTGGGGAAGCAAGTATGACTGCCCAGACAACTGTATTATAGTGTCCTGCAAACGTGAGGATAAGCTTTGGGGCTCGCACGAAGCAGGGGAAACAAGCAACTTTGAGAATCCCAAAATTGCCCACGTTGATGGCCAATGAATCCCCAGTCGTCCGTTGTATGAACATTATTTTCACTAGGGCCTACAATTCGGCCCACGCTCTGATGCTGGTGTCAATGATCAACTGGAGCTTGGAATCAACCTTTGATCCCAGGATTTCCTCTCCCTTGTGGTACTTCATTGTGAGTGGGAGTTTCTCTAAGGCCTTCTCGGCCTTTTTTCTAGAAGCTGCCCTGGTCGAAGTGGTGGGGAGGTCCAAACTCCCTGGTGGAGATGATGCAGATGCCTTAGACATGATTGATGAGTTTGGTATTCAGACAACCTGCAAGACAAGATGACCATCAGTATATATATAAAACACAGTATTACTCCAGGCTCTGGAGATCTTACCATTGCATCCCACCTGTTCCTAAAAGAATTGTTAGTTCACATCAAACTCTAAAAAGATATACATACAATAAAAGGATTTCAAGAGTGTGATCTTCCCAGAAGTTTGACCATCACTCGAGCCTCTGGGGATTCTGACACATGTGGTGGAAGTGAATAGGGGACGAATGAAGACTTGGGACCTTGAGTCTGAAACACTAACCGTTAAGTAACATGGCCAAAATGCTAGCCGTACTAGGTTGACGTGGGTGTCACATGGCCATGTAGTAAATGGGAGTTATGGCATTAACAATGACAACTGTCTAAACACACACGGAGTGAATGCCAATTGGGCTGGTTTTGAATGCTCGCATGGGAAATTAATTCACCATAAAGATTGACTCGATGGAGGAGAGAGAAAACTACCATGGCCCAAACAACAAAGGTGCCGAGTCCAAACCAGGCACTTTTGGCCAAGAGGGTGAGCTCAACAAAATTGGGAAGACACAAAAAGGCACGGTGAGATCGACACGAGCATAGAAGGATACACACAAGATATACATCAAAAGTACAGAGGGCCAAGACATATATACATGACTATACAAAAATATACACAAGAAATTACATAATGTGCTAAATATACACACAGCTAGGTAACTTACAGCTGCACAGAGGGTGAACAACCCTCTGGTAGCACCAACCCACCAACGGGAGGTGACAGAAAACAAAACTACAGACGAAAATGAAAGCAAAAAAGATAGGAAACAAAAACCAAAAACAAGCGAAAACCAAAAAATTGGAAACCAGAGAAAGAAAAGTTGAAAGCTTACCTGGAAATGCGGAAGATGCAGAAAGATGAGAATGGGAGGTGCTATGCAAAAAGCTCACCTTCAAACCACCACAAACAATCATGCTTCAAATCACTGATAATTAACCACTAAGCACAGGGAAAAAAAAAAATTTAGATTGTCTTAATCACCTTAAAATCGCTCTGAATGCTCTAAGTGTTTAATCACGGTAAATGTGAAAATGACAGGTGAATTCTATTTATACCCTTAGGGTAAAAATGCGTTGTCTTTCTTTTCACAATCTCTAGAACAAGAAAACCTCCAGACTCCAGGCTCAGGGATTCCATGCAGTCAAATCTCCTCGCAAAAGAAGACAGGACGACAGAGAATCCCAGAGTCCAAAATCTGGCTCGGGAAAGGACACACAAGCTCCAGGATCAGATCTCAGAGACACAAGAAGACAAAACAAAATAAAGACAACCCCCGTGGAAGCAAAGCCCGGAGGAAAAACAAGAAACCCAAGGAAAGAGCAAAAAGGCGAAAAGGGGGACCCAACATTTTGCCTACAAAATCTAGGGACGGGTATGCAGGACATAACAACAACAAAGTAGGAAAGCAACTGCATAAAGCCAAGTGGTGTTGTGATAGATATAGAAATGTGGAACAAAAGGTGCCTGTTTACCGTGTTTTCACCTTCTTGGCAAAAATTCATTTTTTTGCTACCATGACGCCTGTTTGCCAGGTTTTCATCAATGACACTTTTTCTCTTTTGGTCTTTTTTAATTTTTTAATTTTTTTTTGTATTTTTGGAGTATATAATTTTTTGGAGATACATCAAAGCACCTATCACTAGTTTTTCACTAAGATGATCATTTTTTTAGGACTTTTTCAGATTTTTAGAAATTTTTCAGGACTTTACTATATACATGAGCACACTGAAGATGTCTCAACTGTAGAACCGTTTCAAATGAAGAGCATTGATCGGCTCTTTGAGTTGTTCTCCTTCAATAGTAGAAATTTGATAAGTGATAGACCCAAACATTGCAGTGAAAACATACAGACCAAGCCAATTTGGTTCAAATTTTCCTTTCTGGATCCATTGTTGTTGATTCTCAGGGTTCTCCCTCAGAACGAGGTCACCCGCCTGGAAGTCCCTTGGGAAAACCTTCTTGTTATAGCTCTTGGACATCCTTTTCTGGTATGCTCTAAGGTGATCAAATGCCACTTGCCAACATTCATCAAGTAGTTCTAGCTGTTGTAGCCAAGATATTATGTTATCATCATCAATAATGAGGCCTTTCAGAGAGACTCGTAGAGAAGGAATCTCAACCTCAATTGGTAACACAACATCTGCTCCATAAACCAAAGCATAGGGTGTAGCCCCTGTTGGTGTTCTTATGCTTGTCCTGTATGCCCAGAGAGCTGGATTGATCTGGAGATTCCAATCTCATCGAAATTTGTGCACTGTGCGATGCAGGATTTTGAGGATTATCTTTTTTGATGCTTCCACCTGTCCATTACCCTGAGGATAATAGATGGAAGACCAATGCTGAGTAATTTTAAACTTAGAGCATAGCTCCATAAAATCCTTGTTTTTGAACTTCCCCCCATTATCAGTGATTATTATTGAGGGTACACCATACCTACAGATGATGTAGTTGAGAATGAACATAGCTACTGATTTGCCATTGGCAATGGTGAGAGGGATTGCCTCCACCCACTTGGTAAAATAGTCTGTAGCTGTGATGATGAACTTATGTCTATTTGAGGACGAGGGATATATCTGACCCACCAAATCAAAGGCCCATTGTTAAAATTGCCAAAAATTAATGAAGGGAATAAGCTCCTTGACTGGAGCGTGAATCAGATTACCATGTAGTTGACACTATTTGCAAGACTTAGCAAACTGTGTAGCTTCTTTTTCCCTATCTAGCCAATAATAATGAGCTCTAATAAGTTTACGGGCCAGTGTTAGGCTGTTAGAGTGAGACCCACAGATGCCTTCATGCACCTCTGCTAATGCACATTTGGAATCATCAGGTTCTAAACACCTAAGGAGGGTACCGTCTAGACCATGCCTATACAAGTCGTTAGTTACGATGACAAACCATGAAGCACTACGGATTAAGTGATGTTTCTCATTCTGGGTGTAAGTGTCTGGAATAATCTGGTCATGAAGGTTGGAGTAAATATGATGGTAGTGGGATGAGTCATGTCCAATGACATCACAGATCATCCGGGACTCAGGGGAATCATAGGCTAGGTAGCGTAACGTCTCCACTAGGAATTCATGTCGAAAATAATTTTCTGGCATATGTAGCATGGAAGCAAGAGTATCCATGTCATTTGCCACTTTATTATCTGCCCTTGGAACTTGTTGAAATGTGATGTGAACAAAATACTTTCTAAGGTCATTAACCAACCGTTTATAAGGCACCAGCTTGTCATCTTTTGTCTGATAGATATCATTTACTTGATTGATGACTAACTATGAATCTCCAAGGACATTGAGCTCATCCACTCACCACTCAAGGGCGATCTTCATACCATTAATTAAGGCTTTGTACTCGGCAATGTTGTTTGTACAAGGAAACAACAACTTGTATGCTTTTGGTAAAGAGTACCTTTGAGGTTTTATGAACAGTATCCCAACACTTGACCCCTATTGGGTAAATGAACCATCAAAGAACATAGTCCAAGATTGATGTGTGATAAGTAATATGGACTCATATGGAAATTTGATGTTCAATGGTTGATGATCTACTAGAGGTGCTTCTGCCAATTGATCTGCAGTAGCTTGTCCCTTGATGGCTTTTCTCTCTACATACTCAATATCAAATTCACTGAGAAGCATGACCCATTTAGCTAGTCTACCTGTGAGGGTAGCTTTACTGAGAAAATATTTCAGAGGATCAATTTTAGCAATAAGGCGTGTAGTATGAGCCAACATGTAGTGGCACAGTTTTTGTGAAGAAAATACCACTGCAAGGCAAGCCTTCTCTATAAAAAAATAGTTTATTTCATATGAGACCAGAGTTCTACTAAGGTAGTAGATAGCCCTTTCTTTTTTGTTCTAATATTCTTGAGCTAATAGGATGCTCAATGATGTATCTATAGTAGTGATGTAAAGTGTAAGCGACTTCCCATGAATAGGAGGCATCAATATTGGTAGGTTCACAAGATACTATTTTATTTGTGTAAACCCCTCATCACATTCCTTGTTCCATTCGTAAGTCATACCCTTGTGTAAAGTCTTGGTGAATGGTTGTGACTTGTCTGCCAGTTGTGAGATGAAGCACCAGATAGACTATAATCGGCCTTGAAGTCCTTTCATTTGTTTGATATTCTTTGGTGGCAGCATTTCCATGATAGCTTGAACTTTCTCAGGATCCACTTCGATGCCTTTTGCAGAGATGATATAACCAAGCAATTTTCCAGATGTTACGCCGAATGCACATTTCTTAGGGTTGAGCCTTAGACTGAAGTGTTCCATGCAATCTAGTATAGGACCCAAATCTACAAGGTGTTTCTCTCATTGCGTGCTCTTAGCTAGAGTGTCATCAACATAATATTCCATTGTTTTATGCATCATGTCATGAAATATAGTGGTGACAGCTCTCTAATATGTAGCACCAACATTTTTGAGTCCAAAGGGCATGACATTCCAATAGAAAGTGCCCCATGCACATGTGAAAGAAGTTTTCTCTTGGTCCTCTGGCGTGATTTTTATCTGGTTGTAGCCAGAGAAACCATCCATTAGTGAGTACATTTCATATCATGTTGTCATATCTACAATCATATCAATATTGGGTAATGGAAAGTCATCCTTAGGACATGCCTTATTCAAGTCTCTGAAGTCTGTGCATACTCAGATAGATTTGTCATGTTTTGATACTGGAACAAAGTTAGAGATCCATTCTGCATAGTCAATTGCTCTAATAAACAATGCCTTAAGGAGTTTCTCCAATTCAGCTTTGACAAGTAGAGCCACATGTGGATGCATTTTCCATATTTTTTGCTTGACAGGCTTGACGCATGGTGCAATGGACAAATGGTGCATGATTGGATTAGGATCTAATCCTAACATATCTGAATATTTCCATGCAAAGTTAATCTTTTTTCTCCGGAAGAATATAATGAATTCCTCTCTTTCTGCCTCAGGCAATGATTGTGCCAAATGAATGATCTGAGGCTTAGCTTCTATACCCAAGTTGATTGGTTGAGTTGGTTCAATAAGCACAAATGATCATTCCTGGAAATGACTCAGAAGGGTATCAAGTATCTCATCCTCAGGTTCCTCAAAGAGGTTTTCACCCTTGGATACATCCTTTATATTGTCTTTTTTAGGCTCTGACACTTCCACAATGTGGTTTTCACCATCAGAACACCTATTTTTTATTATTTTGATTTTGTGATTAAGATAATTGATATCAGCCTCAGTCATATTGACACTTTCTTCACTAGTGGAGGACGTTACAGGTTTGACAACATTGAGGTAACAAGCAAGAGCGTAATCATTCTGGAATGTAAGGAATTCATTATATGAGGAGGGAGAGTTCTAGTCTATAATCTCAGGATGGAGGAGTGAAAGAGAAGTGATAGGTTCAAGTGCATTCACAGTATAATCATCAAAATCACGGGCGAGCAAGTTGAGACCTAGAGAAATCTCATCCAAAGGTGTAGTTGAATTCCTTTGACTCCTAGCGACCATAGTAGATGACACATTAACATCGATGGAATCAGACTCATTTGACCTTACACTAGACCCTTCACCTATGTTGAGAAGGTTTTCATGTGTGTGAATTGTATCTAAATCTCTATCAGAGGTGGCATATGACAAGCTGTCAAACTCATATTCATGAGAGTCTGTTTCATCATTAGGCATCATATAAAGAACATGAGTGAAATCAACCCTTTGTCCCCAGTTTGGGTGATTTATGCCTAAAACTTTGGCTATGGTGAGATAAGCACCTTTTGACATAGGTTCTTCATCAATGCTTGCAGCATCATCTACTTCTTTTTTAGTGAGAAGTGGCTGGGATTCCTATTCAAACTACTCTTGGAAGTGTGGTGGTACGTACAAATCACCCTGATGACCTGAATTGATAGTGTGCATTTCTTTCCACCACTCATAGGTTAATAGAGAAAGTGGAGTGGTTTTATCAGAATCACTGTCAGTCTTGATTGTACTGACACACGGTATAAATTCATCTGGCTCAGCAAAGAATGTTGCCAGATCTAGAGGAATGGGACAAGGGAAGTAGTCTTCCTTTGAGCTATCTTCAAACTCTTCAGTATTGGATGTATCTTCAGGTGTTGGTTGTTGATCTGTGTGAGGTAAAAATTTGTTTATCCCTAGTTGAAATGTGAGCTTATTGAAGCCTATACCTGTAGAGTCACGGGTTTTTTGACCAATAGCTTCAAGTGGTGCAACCAATCCTTTATGGTTTACCCCTATAGGACCATTTCCTTTGTAGCCAAAACGTTGCATAATAGTTAGACCTTTGTCATATTGTTCATGATTTATGTCATAAGGTGGAGTGGTTTGTTCAGAATTGTCCTCTCCTTTATAGATCCAGGCTTTGATAGCCCTATTTTTAGCTTCTTATTCTAATGGTATCATGGCTTGTACAAAGATACAACCATATTTTGTTTGAGGAGGAACTGTAAAAGGTTTAGTGTTCTTAGAAGGTCTCCCAAAAGAATGTGGAGACAAATGAAGAGATGTAATAGATAGCATAGGTTCAATCTGATATCCTCCCATGTCAGTTTCCTTGAGTGTCAGACCCTTTTCCATTTCGTTTAGTTTAGTCTTGAGGAGCTCGATAGACTCTCTGTTGGTGGGCACAAAGATATCAAGATATTTTGTGAGTGAGTTGCAATCAGAGTGTGTATTAGCAGGTATAGTCACTTCAGAGCCTTGGAATGGGAACTTAATGCATTGATGGTATGTTGAAGGGACAACCTGAATTTCATGGATCCATGGCCTTCCCAACAGAATATTGTATGCTAAAGGAATGTCAAGCACTTGACAGATAACATCTCGCTCAACGGGACCAACTCTGATTAGCAACACAACTAGCCCCTTAGATTTTCATTCTTCTTCATCATAGGCCTTAATAGTAATCTTTTTGCAGGCATCTATGCAATCATCATCATAGCCTAACTCAATAAGGAAGCTAGCAGGGCAAATGTTTATGCCAGTGTCGTTATCTATGAGAACACGGTGAACGCGCTTTGGACTAATCATGACTTCAATGTGCAAAGAGTTGTTTTGTGGGTGACTCAAAGAATGGTCATCTTCCTCAGAGAAAGACAAGTAATGGGAGGAGGTCAAGTGACCTACTATGGATTGAAACTGGTTGAGATCGAGATCTTTTGGGACATTTGCCTCGGTGAGGGATTTATCAAGGATCTCCCTGTGAGCGGGGGAGATTTTCAGCAACTTGAAGATGGTGACCTGAGTGTGTACGTTGTAATTTCTCTAGAATGCTGTAATTGGTTGCATTAGATGAGGAACCCAATTTTGGATTCTTATTGTCAGAGCCAACAGTAGCTTTGTCTGCAGGTTGTGTTGGTGTAGACGTAGAAGGCTCAGGGCCTTAGAGGATGATCTTAACACGAGATCGAGTAGCAACTTTTTCACTAACTTGAGACTATTCTCATTCAGAGGACTGAGGCATAAACCCTCGCAAGATGATTTAGGCTTAGGATTATCTTCCCTTCCCTTGAGAATGATAATGTTACAGTATTCAATATCAACAGGCTCAACCATATTAATGACATTGTCGTTATTGGTGTATGTATAGTTGACCTTGGCATCAGTATTTTTGCCTTTGGATGACTCACCTTTCCCATGAGGAAGAAATGGGTCTTTAAAATCTTGGTGGTCTAAGTTCTTGTTGTGACCTCCCACAACAATAACCTCACTATCGATGAGATCCTGGATTTTATGTCATAATTTAAGACAGGTAGCCATTTTATGACCTTTGTTTTGGTGAAAATCATAATTAGCAGATTCATTCCACCAAGAGGGTCTTGGTTGCGGATCATAAGGTCATGATTATCCAATAGAGTGAGTAAATGGTTGTCCAAGAGAGTCTTGTAAACTGCATCAAGAGGTTCTCCTAAAGGATTGAATTCACGCTTGGGTCTAGGAGCCCAAGGTTAGCTGAAAAAATGTGAAGTAATCGGTTTGGATTCTGCCGTAGCTTGTTCAGTGGCCTTGGCTGCCTGCATTGTGGTAGTGAGATTAAAAGAAGCCTTTGAAGGCTTGGGAGTCACATTGTCTACAACTAAATCATTCAAAACATTCTATTTCTTGTTGGGAAATTTGGGTTTATCTTTGCTTGAGGAGGAAGACCCTTGTTTATTTTCCTTGTGTAAGGTAAATTCTCCTTTCTTAACCATAAACATCTCAATTCTCACAGCTTTCTTAATCATGTCATCAAAGGTTAAAGGACCTTGCAGTTGTACTTGAGATCCAAAGTTGGGAAGAAGATTGTCTAGAAAGATGTCCAACTTTTTAGATTCGGGTATTTTGCAAGAATATCTTGTATAAAGTTGTCTCTGTCTTTGGAGAAATGTCAAGAAGGATTCCCCATGATTTTGTTTCAAGTTGCAAAGATCTCAGATGTGAACTGGATGTTGGATGTTGTGAGAATAGTGTTGTAGAAACAAATTGGCAATTTCATCAAAATTTTTGATGCCATTTGGTAGCCTAGAGAACCATTCCATAGTCAACCCTCCCAAACTATGTGGGAAGAGACACATGCGGTAGGTTGTATCATGTATAAACTCCATAGAGAGAGCACCAAACTCTCTCAAATGATCCTGGGGATCAGATGTACCCAAGTATTTATCATACTTGGGAAGTTCAACTTCTTTGGGAAAAGGAGGCATGCATAGACTCTTATCAAACGGGAATGGATAAATACTTTCCAGTGTGAACTGTGTAGTAGGTTTGTCTTTATCCTTCATAAGTTAAATGAGTTGTTCTTTCATGCATTGCATTTGCTTTT
The DNA here is from genome assembly GCA_018584345.1 of Thuja plicata. Lineage (NCBI taxonomy): Eukaryota > Viridiplantae > Streptophyta > Pinopsida > Cupressales > Cupressaceae > Thuja > Thuja plicata. The sequence continues at coordinate 285,757 of MU225377.1, forward strand.
GCAAGCGGGAGTTTTCAGTTTCTTCCTCTTTCTCAACAAGTGTCTCTACCTTGTAATTAGAGGCGAGTTTGGCTCCTTGGTTGGCCAATTCAAGAAGGTATTTCTCCTTCTCTTCTTTCATTAGGACTGCCATCATTCTAATGAATTTTTTATTATTGTGAGCTTCTAAGATATCCCCTTGGGTTATTTCTTTCTCTTCATCATGAGGAGGGTCTTGAAAAGGGAATCTACCCCTAGTTATAGAGAGATCATCTCTGCTATGTTCACCTGATTGGTCATGATCTGCCATCTTTCTAGAATGAAAGTGTTCAATGTGTGAAGACTCAGTATGAGAAGGTTGAGTGTTTTTAGAATTTGGATCCTCTTGGAACAAAGGGTTTCAAACCTGACTAAAATCCACTGGAATTGATCATTTGATGTAAGGTCGAAGTACCAAAGAGGGAGATCAAGATGATTCCTCACAAGATGTAGCCGACAATGGTGTAAAAAGAATAGATTCTTCTTGATTGATTGAAGGGAATATTTTTCCACTTCGAGTTGTAACAGTCATAGACAAAGATTGTACAAGGGATGTGAACTAGGACCACACTTGAAACTGTCTCAAAGTAAATGCATAAAAAGTGCTAGAAGGTGAAGTATCCTTGGTGCAAATCATCAGAAATGAGGCTAGAATAGCCAAGAGATGACTATTGCGACACAAGGTATGACAACATAGTAGAAATAGATCAAAATATAGGAGACAAGACTAGTTTAAGAAAGAATCATGTAATTCTCAACCCAAGAAACCAAGTTGCAGACTGTGTGCAGATAGAAGGCAGATAAACAGATCTAGAATTGAGATTAGATTTAGCAGAAGGATGTAGGATAGACAGGAAATTGCTTTTTGTTTTGACAAAATGCTTCAAAATTGTGCGAAGTACTTTCTCACATGAAGATTCTCACAAACTCATGCGAAACTATGCAGTCCCACATAAAGAATGATGATAAACTGGTGAATAAAAGAGACCGACTGGTAAATAAAATGATAGCAAGATTGCCAAATATTGTGCAATGATTGCCAACGTGTCGTACGAAGTTTCTCAGATAATGACGAAAAGATGGTAGAATGTCACATGAGACTTGGCAGTGAAAAAGCAAAATTCTACAGAAGCTGACAGTTAAGACCAGATTGCATTTTTTGAGACAAGATCATGCTATTTTCTGATAGAGAATTCGAGTTACAGATTGTTTTGGACATGTTCAAGTTTGATAGTTTGTGTGATTTGATGTTTGTTTCAATTGTTTAAATGATACATCCACACAAAACATATTTAGCAAAATATTTGTAGTACCAGAATAGACACATCACAATCCTAGGATAGCCAGAGCAGTATCTGTTGAATCCCCACTTGAACCAAAGTTCAGCTATGCTTACTCCTAGTGGACAACTTAGAAGCTTGGAGGCATAGGCTCCTCATTACATGTGCACTCACTTCTCAGGCACACCAAGCTTCAAACCCCAAAGGAATTGCTTCCCAAAGGGCTATTGTCTCTACTAAGAGCCATAAAAGTGTGGGGCATCTTAGTCGGTCTCTGACCTTCCGTGCCAACAGATAGAGGGTTTTTGGATACTATAACAATAGTTTGTAGTAAGGACATCCGTTTAGGTGGTTGTGATCAATTCATTTTCCCAATTAAGGGGGCTCTCCCAATCCTTTCAAAGCAAGGCTTTCACCTTAATGATGTCAAGACTTTAACGCACCACTAGGGTACTAGAGGAGATTTTGGTTGCCACAATGAATTCACACCTATCCATTATGAGATTAATCACAATGGCATTTTTTATATACCAGTTCAGAAGGGCTTGGATTCAGCCTGTTACCGGTTGGGCATCCACTCTCACTAGCTCTGCTAAAGCTCTTGGGAGGTAGCCACACTATAAGAATCATATGAGTTTCTCTTACACCCAAGATCCATAAAGGCGAGGGGAGAGGATACGTTCATATAGCTCTTGGAATCACAAACTAGAAAACACTTCAATCACGCAAGACAATGATTCATTTTAAGAACCAACTGAAGTGTGTTATAACTACTAAAAATAGACATGAGAGTTTTGTGAAAACATGTATGGCTTCGACAAGCATCCTATAATAAATACATTAGTATTTTGTAATTTCTTTCTTCATCTCAGCATCCTGCAAACCACCGTTAAGTTGTTTCAGAGATAAAACCAGAAAAACACAGTCAACAACAAACATAAACCATTAGTGGTCAGAAATAAGTAGAAACAGAGATATCAAAAACTAAAATTTAAAGCTCACTGGAGTCAAATGTCGTGCGAAGAAGTATTATGATCCGCATGAAGAAACCCATCAGCGTGCGTGAAGAAATGCATGTACTTGCAAAATGTCACGTGATTATATGAGAAAATTCACACAAACTTTCATTATAGAGCCGTACAGATGAAAACTAGAATTGATCAAAAAAAGGTGTAGAATGAGGCCAGAAAGTAAATTTTCAAGCCCCTCGGTGGGCACCAGAAATGTATATGCTAAATTTGGCCTTGTTACTTAGCCATACACTTCAACATAGTCCTTGTTCATCAGCCACATACAGAAGTGAATATGAGTTATACATCCTACATGCATGTATGATTCAACTGGTTGCCTTCTATCTAGATGGGGTTTCAAATAGCTCTCAAAATGAGAGTCTCAAAACCATAGACCAATCTAAGAATGAAGGATTTTTCTCCACGAATGTGATGCAATGTAATGCAAGAGTAATATAAAAACATGAAAGATGCAAGATTAATCTAAATGAATTTAAGCTAAGACATAATAAGAAATATGAGATTATTCTAAGAAAATGAAGCTATTCTATTGCAAATGAGAGCTAAATGTAAATGAGATTATCAACTAAAATGAAGTAGCAATTCGTTATTCTAACAATGCATAAAAAATGACTTGGGGTTTTGAATGAGAAATGAGAGTTCTTTTATAGACTGAGAGTCTGCTCAGAATAGAAAGTTTCCTTTTTGAAATAAAATAGATAGAAAAGCCAATTCAAATTAGCAAGCTTTCTTTAAAAGAAAACAATAAATTGTTTGCCCTTTGTTGTAACTATTTTCTTTTCTGATTTTAATTGTTTTCTTTCTCTTTAAAGCATAGCTAATTCAAAACTTCTATTTCTGAACTGAAGAGAAGATTTTTGAGAGAATATTTAATTAAATAAATAGAATATGACCTCATAAATGTGTTTTTCTCAATTATTTGAATAATTAAATTCAATTATTGAA
>MU225377.1:289223-300229 GCA_018584345.1 Thuja plicata
ACTTAGGTCGAGTAGAGTCAGTCAAAACTTAGAATTGCCTAGTACAATAGGACTTTGATGATTCAGAAGAATGACAAATGCAACAAAATTGGTTAGGGTTGCAAGATGCCAATTTTGGGGTGTTACAACCACTTTGTGCCCCAGTCCCCCCATTGAGAGCCATCCCCAAATCATGACTCTAAAAACCACACCCAAGCTCATAACCAATCAAATACTATAATGAAAAAATGCATGAAAGGCCTCAATACACAATATCTCATTTCACATTTGCACTTGTTAGCTATGTTTATGACACACACTCTATTGGTTCCAACCAAGAGTATATATCTAATATTAATCCCATAATAAAATACCATTAAAATATTATTATTCTATATTATGATAAACACTTTTCAAGCATAGATTATCACTTTTACACAAGTGCCAAACTGGCCGAAAAAGCCATGGAGGTCATCCTTCATTGGTGGACCACCAAAAACACCAAAATTTTAAACTCAAAAAATGGACAATCTAGGAAAACTCATTGGTTCCCATACACCCAACACTCCGAAAATACAATAAATTTCAAAATACATCCATCCAAATACAAATAAGAAACATAACACTATAAAACCTTCATTTTCTCAACAAAATTGGAAAACATCCAAAACACATCCAGCTTCATTTCTATAAGCTCAAAACATGATTAAATTCAACCAATAAAGAATTTTTAACTCACAAACATACATTAAATCAAAGGAAAAAAGAGTTATGACTCAACTCAAGAAAACTCCCAAACTTGAAGAAGTTGCCAAAGACACAATTAGTTGCAATGAAAACTAGGTAGATGGTAGAGTTCAACGAGGGAAATCCAAAGAGCCAATGCCCAAAAAAATCCTCACTCCAATCTTCCAATCCAAGCAAAGATCAAAATTGAAGGGAAGGGGGCTTGAGAGCCAAACACAAATTAAGATTGACAAGTGTTTTAAAAATGAACCTTTTATTCCAATAAAAGAGCTGCTTTTGAAAATAAATAAAATAGTATAAAGCCACTTGAATCAAATTATAAAATAATCTCTCAAAATATCCAAATCGATTAAATTATTTTATTCCCATTAAATCAATTAATAATATGCCATATTTGTCAATAAGTAATAAACTACTAGTTAAAATACTTCATTATATTTATTAATATTTTGTTTAAATACTCATTTGTGACAACTGTGAATAACTGTCTATGCACATACACCCATTACTACTCTTTCACAATATGAAAATGGGTAACCATACATTACCAACACCATAACCAGATGGGTGAATATATGCAATATGGGATTATCATCTAAATTAGGAACAATAATTAGGCTAGGTATTATGAATAGCTAGTATGACTACCTCCTGTAACCACTGTTAGGGATATAGGCACACTCAAACCTATGAGTCTGAGTGGAGTCAATGCCTAATACCTACTATCACTAGAACATTCACACGTCAAGTGTACCTTCTCATGTATATAAAATAAATGAAGCACATATATAAAATAATCAAGATAACCTAAGTCACTAAATGAGGAATTTTAACTACATTATCATTCTTATATTTTTGAATGTTACAATATCATTCCTTTTCACATTTGAACACCATTTAAACACAACAATAATAATCATCTTAATTAAATAGATCAAATGTCATTAACAACAATAATGAGCATATAACAAATCCTCAAACCAAATCAATAACAACATATGATAAGTAACACAACATCTCATCAAATCACTTGCACAACATCAATGCACACCATGAAACCACAACCAAATCAATATGGTCAAAATATCATCTATATATGTATATGTATCTAGACATGATCATATAACATCATGCCACATAATTGTAGAGTCATTATGCATCTATGATCATCACTGAAATATCAAGTATAAAATACTATCTACATCTACAATGGTATCACAAGTTCAAAAGAATATAATAGTAACTGTGTGTATCACAAGAATGTCAATACAAAAAAATAATATACAAACAACCACATGATAAATTATATACAGAGTCTAGCTCATATCAAAATAATAAATAATGAAATGCAGACATTGGAGACACTACATCCTCCCCCCTTCAAAATATGCTTACTTCTAGAAGCCTTTACATAGGTAGGGGTAGAACTATCTCAACCATGTAGAATCCTTCCAAGTAGAAGAAGTTTCATCATCCAAGTCCTATTAGACCCTTGCCTTCTCTATGTATCAACCCCTAAGTGTTAGCCTTTAATGCTAAAGGACACACATGGGCTCCAAAGAAAGCTATATGTCCTCTACTTACAAGGTACACCAATCAAGTACATGAGTCACAAATTAAGAATATATTATCTAAGCAAAAAAATATGAAATACATTGTGGATGCAAGATAGGATAGGTGGCAATGAAAAGTGGTAGGCGTCATGACCATTCCTCTCAAGAATCTCATGTTATCACCTGAATGTGCACCCTTTATTGAACTAGCACATGCACCTAAAGGAGGTGCAAGGGTTACGCGGATAGGAAAATATTTGTGAGTTTCTATAATTTGGATGTGTATTTTTATTTGTGTGCATGATTGTGAATGTTTTGTAGTAGTGCAACGTAAAATTAAAAGTATATGGTATTTTCAAAACAAAAGTAGAAGCAATGCAGTAGAAGGGTAATTTGTAAAAATGGATTTGATTATATTTGAACCATCCAAATAAAATATTGTCTGAAACATGAAAAAAAATTGTATTACATATTTGGCTATATTGTACTGAAGGCAATTTTTTTTTTGAAATTTCAATTTTCAAGATTTTGAAGTTGACTCTTTTCACTTTTAATGAATGAGTCTTGGAAGAGCTTTTTGGTTTTTCTTTGTTTTCATGTCTGCACGTTGAAACAAGAAGTTAGTGCATTTTTATGGGGAAAAAATAGATGGGTGCATGTAAACAAGCACCAAAAATGAATAAAATTAAAATTTATAGTGCATATGGTGGAAGTCAAAATTGCATAGCTTTTCTCATTGTAACGAAAAATGCTATAGTTGGGACTCTTCTTTTTTATTCTGAAAATTGTGTATGGATTATTTTTCATTCTTGAATATTAGTCAAAGGAGAATGGTGGTTGTATATGAAGGCCATTTAAGCCAATTCTGATGGGAAACATAAAAGAGATATACCTACAAATGTTTTCCCCACTAACATTGCAATTTCCATTGGTATCTACCATGAGGTTACCAAATGTTTTGGTAACACTCCTATTAGATGCTTGTAACACACTCTGGTTGGGAGTATGTATAGGACCTAGATTTTCAAAAAAAAATTAAAAGAAATCAATACATAACACATAATGAAACACCATAAAGTAAGGTTAAATAAGTCTTCATATACTAATCTTTGATTGCCAATAATACCCAATAGAACTGAATACATCATATTAGCTTAAATGTACATAAAAATGGAAACTTTCAGACAAGTGTACCAAAACAACTCTTATAACACATATTTTGTGCAGTTTAAACTTTTCATGACAACTTATTCAAGCTAAAATACCTCAAAAACCTGAGGGGTTTTGAACTGGGATAACATCATTTCTCCAAGCATAATTCTATTAAAGAGAACTATTATACAACACTTGTCTCAGTGTAATTATTTATTATGGTTCAAACTTTAATTTCTAAGAGAACTAAATATTCACATTAACATTTTGGGAAATCCTTAATTGTATTCACATCATACATTACCTTGTTTATGCAAGTGACCCATTAACATAATTCAATAAAATAAGACCATCTAGATCTATATTTCTAGCATTCTCTATTCAGCCATTCACAAAGATTTCTTTTATATATTTATCATACATTTACCCACTCTTAGTGAGCTTGTATTCTTGAAGTTGGAAATATTAATCTAATTTATGAAGCTTGTGCATTTGATATTCATCCATAATTGCTTGTCCAAGGTGGGATGTTCCTTGACTTATTATTAAATATTGCACATGTTTCTACCATTAAGTAATTTTACCAATGGGGTTTCTTGTTACAAAGAGGACATCTCTACAATCTGTGTTGAGAAACTATGATAAATGGTTTTGACCCAACCAAACATTCCTTCATTTTTTATTTTTCTATTTTAGGTAGCATATCCATCAAGTTAGTAAAAAGAAGGAAAAATGACCTCGTGCTTTCATTCTAAATAGGAAATTATCTTTAGAACCTTCCAAGTTCTTAGTTCATCACATTATGGTTATCTAATCCTCATATTATGGTTATCTAATCCTCTTTTTTTACTTAGTGAAATGACTGGTCATTCTTATAGTACCAGCTCTTGTTAGATCATTCCAAAATATTCTAGGAATGATCAGATTCTATTTTATTCTTATCGTTATCTTCATCTATCTTCTAAGATTATTCTATAAATTGGCATATCAAGTTGCACATGCATCAAACAAATATTATTGTCGTGTTTGATGGTTTCTCCATGGGGAACACTTGTGAAGTATTTTCATTTATCCATTGTGGGATATTAGTCCATATATTAACAATCTTTGTATGAATAAAATAAAGCTATATGTTACTTGTGCAACGTTGTCATTGATCTAATTTACAGTTGTTTCCAAATTGTCAATCTTCTTGGGAACAATCCCCACATTTGAACTTTCTTTTAGAACATATGTTTGAACATTCTGCACTATACTACTTATGATAGATGTTCTTGATTTATACTTTCTACCATAGTCTTAGTCTAATGCAACATAGATAAATATTGCTTTTCATTTTCTATCTAATTTTGCTAGGACTTCGTAGTAGTTCCTTCCATTTTCTATTGTATACAACCATACTTGAATCGCTTCTACTCTTGCTTCTATCTGCTTAGTATCTGTTTTTAGAGTGCTAAGTCATACATTTTGGTATTGAAATCACAAAATGGATGTGGTTGACATTTTTAATTGATGATTGTAATATAGTTGGGCACTCCTCCAAGAGGGAACAAATGAGTATAATCATTTTGTGAGATGATTATAAAACTTGAAGATTTACAATTATAATTTTCTTTATTTTATATTTGAACTTTAATAATTCTCTTGAAATTCAATATGTTGCAACTTGTTTGTTACTAGTGCAATTATGTTTTATAGATGGGTCACTTTTGTAATGGTCAAATTTGTGTACCAATGTTGATTCCCATCTAGTTTGGGGCTATTTTGATGCAATGACTTAATACAATAATATAATTACATATTAATGTGAGTAAATAAGGAGTAGAGTGCGAGAAAAGCATTAGTTTTGGATTTTATGAAAGGATATTTACAATCTTGAAGTAATAGCATCCATTGTCTGTTAATATAACAAGATTGAAGAGATTCATTGATGTAATACTAACACATTTTTTTTCTGCTAGATAGATTTATTGATTGTATGATTGACTGATATTTTATATTTAATGGGAAACTCAGGGAAGAGAAAAGATGTGGGTGGATTGTTTGTACCAAGATCAGCTGAAACAGAAACATATATGCCTATAGTAGCTGAATTTATAACATTAGTTTTGTTGTATTGTTAAAGTTTGATCTAATTATTAATTTTAAGTTGTAGCCCATGCTTATTAGGATTTTTTGAGTTTAGCAAGGGATATACCATATAGCAAAATGTGAAATCCTAATAGTTAGTACCACGATGGTGAAAGTGAATAAGGACCACCACCTTCCATTTCTACTATAACATCCTAATAACATATTTCTATAATTATTATGTCTACCTTCTAATAGAGTCATAAAACTAGTAACTTCTAGACCTTCCGCGATAATATTCATAAAACTAGTAACTTCGAGAACTTCCATGATAACATTCAAAGGTAAGCACTTCAACCTGAAATCTACAACATAATAAGATCATATGCAGTTGTGATAGAGTGCCCTATTTTCTTGGTTAGTTAATGGAGGTTGAGAAATAAAGAATGTTGCCCAAATGCAAGCATAACTTCCATACGAAACGTGTGGAAAAATGGTTTGCCTCACACAGCTCATGCCTAGCACAGATATCCACAACCTTGTCAATAATTGAGAGATGACATCATGGATTTTGCAAACACCATAAGCAAATTCTCTCCATGTTGCCTCATAATGTAATTGTTAAAGGGAAGAGAATCACATCTCATCCTGGCAAAATAGAAGAAAATAAAATATCATCCATCTTTATTGTTGGTTATTTTCTATACATTGTAGAGAATGGCAATGTGATGCTCTATTATTTTTTATGCATAAAAGGAGAATGCTAAATTATTATTGTTGAAAAATAAATAAATAAATTGTGGAGAATATATTCTTTCACTATACTCATCATAGTCTTCAATATACTCATCATAGTCGTCATTTGGAAAAAAAAACCAATTTCATTCAAATTTGTATAGAAAGATATACATGACCATCAGTGTAGTTATGGATAGTCAAAGAGATTAAACTTTCATAACACCAATTTTAACAATAAACAAGTTGTTAGCTGGTGTGATATCAAAAAAATATTATTCACTGTCCTTCGGTGTTTCCTCCTCCTCCATTCCCTCATGTGATCTCTATCAAGATATCCTTGAATACAATCATGTTCCTATCTCCTCCATTCACCCTCTCTTATTGATTCCTATAAACATTGAGAAATTTATGAAAACTTAAAAAAAATTACATTAAATAAATTGTCATCTATGACATACCTATGTTAGATTGTAAGAAAAAGAAAATAAGATATATTAATGCTCACAAGAAACAAGTGTAGGCAAATGAGACTCATATGCACATCCATTTAACAACATAAATTACAAGGTTAAAACAAACCCTAAGATCTTAAAGTTAATTACTACTACTACAATGTAAATGGAAATGAAGGTAAACAAAAATCCAGTGAATCCAAAAACCTGGACTCAAACAATATCTCAAGAAAAGAAGAAAAATATAATGTATATTATATATCTATATCTCAATTCAATATAAATAGAACTAGAGGTAAACACGAATCTAGTGAATCCTAAAACCTGGACTAAAACAAAATCGCAGGAAAAGAAGAAGCAAAATATAATATATATTATACTTTTATATCCCAAGATGAGTAAATAGGTCAATAGGACAAATTGGCCTACAATAGACAGATGAATGTTCAAAAAATTTCCAATGATCAATAAAAACAAATGTTCATAAAAATGGTGTTGAAGTTCATAATAAAAATCATAAAACCTTACATCAAGAAGGAGAAGAAGTATCAGGGAAAGAGTATCGTTTAGTAATTGGGGCACCAGGATTCCCCCCTTGTTAACTCTAATCCATTTATGGAGAATTGTTCAAAAACTTTTGTCTCTCCTAATGTTGTTGTCTCCAAATTTTCAAATTTCTTGAGTTCTGAGCAACCAAAATCCCAATCCTCAAATAGCATTTATGAGACAGATTGGGAGATTGAAGAAAAATAGGAGGATGTGACAAAGGTCATCAAATTTATGCACTATGGCACCCAACAAACTCCACAGTGGAGAGGTGGACCAATGGATTTTTAGACACTATGCAATGCCTGTGGCTTGAGATATAGGCATGAAAAACCTGTACCTGACCTAGACCTTTTGCAACTCCTTCATTTTTAGTTGATAAGATAGAGGTCGTAAAATTCATGCACTGTGGAACACAAAAAAACCCCATAGTGAATATCTGAACAAATGGGTCCTAGTGCACTATGCAATGCCTATGGGGTGAAATACAGGTGCAGAAAACATCTACTAGAATACAGACCTAAACTTGTAAAATGCATGCATTGTGGTGCCTAGAAAACTCCCAAGACTTGATGCAATTCATGTTGCTTCAGATATAGGTATGGAAGACTTGTACCAGAATATAGACCTTATACAATTTCTACATTTTTAGTTGATATGCAGTCTTAGCCAAAGGTCAAAATGAATTTGAATCAAGGCCTCTGAGGCAAAACAAACAACTTCTAGTTCTGAGGTATTGGAAAACTATCCAAACTCTTCTCTCCTTGCTAATACTATAGTATGTAGTGGTTCATATTACTTTGTTTCCAAGATGCTCATTGATTTTGATATGTCCTTGCGTCTCATATATGATGACAAGGAAGATGGTGGATGACCTCTCAAGGAAGACCACATAGGATAATTTGGAGTCCAGGGGTCCTAGAACAACATTTTGGGGTCTAGGCCAAGGGATGTATTGGCTTCAAGAGATGTCAATCATTTGGGAATTGAGAATGGAGTAGTATCCTTGTGAAGAAAACCCAACAAATATTTGTTTCATTCCATTGGAAAACTTTTGCTACATGATTAATTCACAACTTATAGGTATAGTTGTTGTTTCCTTGTTAGAATCTGGATGCAAGGTGTTTAGAAGACAAAATTGCGGTCAAAATGCATATTTTGAAACTAATTTCACTTTGATCTTGTTTTTATATGTTCTGTGACTACGTTGTGGTGAAATTAATCGACGATAAATTGGGTCTCTACTCTCATGAAATAACAGAGATAAGTACTTCCTATGATGTCACTTCATCCTTTCTAAACCTTAATAAAATATAATTTTGTAGAGAATACCTAAAATTTCTACTCATGCCAAGAAAATAGGGGAATACATAGTATTTCTTTCGCATGACCAAATAAAAATTAGGCAAGTGACATACTTCATTACAGTGATTTCAATATGTTGATTAGTAAAAAAAGTGCAGAGTTTCTATAAACTATGGTACAAAACCCAATTGTTGCTTCAATCTATTCACAATATTTATGTTCAACTCAGTGCATGGTAGACCATTTAACTTTGAATGTGGTACACCTTTCAAATATCATGAAAATTAAGAATTTTTGTGACCACCAGAAACCGACATGAGACATAATGCTTCCGATGGGCTTTCTCAATGTATATGAACAAATCAAAATTTGGACACTAACCTAACTTTAGGGAGATGTTGGTTGTATGGAAATGAGATCAGAATTTGATATTTCCTCTGTACTAAAAGTTAGTTGTCCATTTCTTATCAATAGAAGCGAATAATCCTACCATCACTCAAATAAGAAAGAACGAGTGTTTTTATTTGGTTTAGCTAATTGTTGTATTATCTAAAGTTTTCTATGTAAATTTTTATCTACATGCAGGGGAGAGTCTATCACAATGTTGAGGTTTCAAAACTAAAATTCAACAAGTGAAGAATATCCCTCATTATAGAAGTCATAGGAATTGTGGGAAACAACTTGGCTGAAATCTTGCCTTTTTCTCAGACTCCCGATGAACCCTTGAAAGTTCATGGTGTTGCAAGGAAACCTAAGCTTGATTAGTATCTAGAAAATCCAATTGAATACATCCAATGTGATGTGCTAACAAAGGAGAAACATTAGCTAGGATTTCTTCTTTGAAGGATGTAACATTTATTTTCTAGGTTTGTTGGGTTAATAGAGAGACAAAGGAATAGAACTGTGAAGACAATAAAATGTAGCTCTTGAACAAAAAAGCCATGGACAAAGTATCTAGGGTTGAGAATTTGGAGCTCAGAAAAAAAATTAAAACACCTCATAATTTTCCAACAAAATGGTGGTATTAGTAGGTGATACACGAGCGGTTGTAAGGCCTCTTCAAAGGCTTCCAATATGGGAACTCTAGGCAGGCCCAGTTTGAGATGGTCAAGTTCCACGTGAAGCCTATATAGTCTTCATAGAATAGACAAAAAATGTAGAAATTTTTGTGAATAGTTATGGTGTGACATTGTGAAAAGGCCATGACGCCTGCCTCGGTCGCCTTTAAGAACACCGCCTCTTGCCTCAACAAAAGAATCAATCTTTTTTTATCACCAATATGTTGGGAATAAAAATAAAGTTATACAAATATAAAAAATCAAATCAAATCTCTTAAAAACCATCAAATCCAATGGAATCAAAATCTCTACGATAACATATAATCTTCTATCAAATCATATTGCATATCTCTGATTTGATTGTGTGAATAAAATAAATAAATCTTTGGCAATCTTTAGGGCAGTATTCTGTAAGTTTGAAAAATAACTGCCTAAAAATTAGAAAACCATTGTATTATGTAGCTGTCTGGTTTCAAAGTGTCATATATGTATTAGGTGAAAACTCACGTAATATAGCCTATCAGCTAATTACATTCAACTACTCAGAAAAACATTGGAAGATTTGTCAAGTGTGGGCTTTGAAAAGAATTGAGATAAACCTATGGAGAAGGTCGACTTCCTCTTGATTCTCACCTAGACTAAACTAAATCTACCACTTTAAGAGGGAAAGGGTTAGAAAGGGACATAAATCTAAAGGAATTTGAAATGGAGAACTGAAAATTAAAGCAAATTGTGATACACCAAAATTTAAAAGACCATGAAACTCATAACCGGGTTCTTGGTTTCCATAACTAAATTAAACTTACACAGATTAATCATGTATATCCATGCATAAGTATTTCGTAAAAAGGTCCTAAGATTAGACTCGTAGGAGGAAGAAAGCTTCACAACTAAAAAGACTTGCACTATTGACACAAATTATAACCTACAAACAATGTACTTCTCTACAAAAAGGTGTTGAATATGAGACAAAATTACAAAGATTAAATACATTCACTAGCAACTTGATCAATCACTTAAGTGCACACAGTCAAATAAATGAATAAGAAAGAAAAATAACTTAATAACTAGTCTCCAAAACTTTCACTGAATATTCATGTCCAAAAGAGTTACAGAAAGATGCTCAAAACTATGAAAAAGGACTCTCCAAAGTCACTAATGTTAGAATACTTCAGGGATAACTAAGAGGGCGGGGTGAATCAGTTATCAGCAAATTTATCTTTATCTTATACTTATTAATCCAGATTGATACAAAGTAAATGCACATTTAGATAACACTTTACACAACACATCAATTTGGTTATGGGGAAACCAAATGGTAAAAACCTCGGTGGGAATTAGTACCCACAAAGAACTATACTATTTATAGTGATCCCTGTTAAAAGATCTTCCAACCCTGTTAGGAG
>MU225377.1:311783-335141 GCA_018584345.1 Thuja plicata
TAATTTAATATTAAATATTAAATTTCATATGATTAATAATAATATAACATATATATTATATTATTATTAATCAACATATATTATATGTATTCTAATGATCATACGACTGGAGATACAAACATTAACATAAGGGCATCGAGTAAAGAAGAAAGGAGCTATAATGACGGCGCCAAAGGAAAATATTTATCAGGAGTACTTACACCGATGAGGATTCATTGTCATATCAATTCTAAATGCAGAACTGAAATGAAGTATTTATATTAAATGCATGGATTAAATGGATTCAAGAATTTGCATGAGGCAAAATTTATGAAGTATTTATCATTACAAGTTGTCACTTTGGTGCATTTATCATATAATTGAGATTGTCCAACACAAAAGTTTGCAAAAGAAAAGGGGTTGCAAACAGTGAAGTAATATGCAAAAGATAAGCAAGAAATTAAAATTGCAGAGATGGAGGCATCTAGTGCATCAGGAAGTAAAAGGCCCGCAAAGAGTTCATAATCTAAGTCAAAGAAGTCAAAATTAAAAGAAAATCTTCCAGTAAGAAAACTGAACCAAGATATGATTGATCAGATGAATGCCCCAGGCCCTGCATCAAGACGATCTAAGAAATATCTGCCAGAAAGGGACCAGCTGGAAGACAAATATAGGAATATTGGAGATGTTTAGACTAGGGTTAGAGGATATGAGCTTTTCTTATTTCATTATTTGAGGAGAAATAAGGAAGATTCATTGAGCAACTCGTGGACAACCAATTTGGGTAAGTTGATTATCCCAAATGTTTTTGTAAATTTGAAAGTTTTGGAGATTCTGGTGAGAAACTATAATTCAAAAGAAAGATGCATTTGAGACCCCAAAGGGAATGTTTTCATTAGATTTTATGTGGATACTCTGAATGAAGTATTTAACCTAGATCCTAGCTACAACAAACTCTTGTCTTTTGTGGAATTGGAGAATGAATATTGTAGGATGGAGACTACATACACTGGTTTGAAGCTAGTCGTTCACAAGAATAAACTAGGAAAAATTACAGCATAGGATGGGCCACCCTTCAACCTAAGTATATTCAGGCATTACTTGTAGTATATTTATATATCTTGTGGACAATTGGGAGGTTTAAAAGTACCTGATCTGATGAATGTTGGGCCTATGGTTCTAGCCTCAGATATTCAAATGTATGAGCTGAGACCTTTTGATTTTGCATCTTATCTAGTGGATAAGCTCCATGAAGGATTTATGAATCTCAGAGATAATGAGTGCCCTAAGTTCAAACATTACTCTTTTTTGATGCATTTGGCTTTGTTTTATGGATGCAAGAGGGACATGTGGCCAAGTGAATTAAAATTGAATCTCAGGAGTAGAAGGGGGGAAGAGCAACCGGTACAGTTATGGACCTTTGTGTGGAATTCTAGATACATGAGGTCAAACTACATCAAGTTTGAAGAATGGATTGTGAAGCCAATTTATCATATGTATGGGTTTCCCTATGATAAATCTATTTCTAGTGAGATTAAGGCATTCTAGAGGCCAAAGGATTTTAATAAGAAGAAAATTGTGAAGCATAATTGGGGAGATTGGTATGTGTACCAGGATTTCACATGTTTCAGAATCTATGGGTTTGAAGGAACCCCGTACATGTTACCAAAATTTGTTCATGATAGAATAACCTATTTGGAGATTGTGAGGCAGTTAAGTATTTCAAATGCTAAACACTTTGGAGATTTACACAAACAAACTTTTCTACCAGGAACTCCCAATTTTGGTAACTTTACCATTGTTTCAACCAAAGCATATGAGGTGATTGAGAAGAAATTAATGGAGGAATTCAACCCTTTTGAGCATTGTCCAAGGAAGAATTATGATCCAGAAGGTTATATTCACTCTTGTAAGAAGAGGAAGATCTTGGGAGATTACTTACATTAAGCAGTGGAGACAAAGGACATATTCAGGAACCTTGAGGATGATGAGGCCCAAAAGGTTATTGACAATTATAATAGGGAATTGAATGAAAAGGTACAATAGTTGGTACAAATGGAGTCAGAAGAGGAAACAATAGAAAATGAGCTAGATGATAGAGAAGTCATTTCTAGATTGCAAGCAAAAGATGTGGAAGAAGATCCAGGTAAAGATGAGAAGATTGTGAATAAAATGGAAATTTACAAAGATACTAGATTGGATGATTATTCTTCTTTTGTTTCAGATGATGTTTTTGTAAGGTTCAAAGAATTTAATTCCCTTTTATCAAAGAAACTTAGGGAATCTATCCCTAACATAACCTTGGAGAATGAGGCTGAATTATTGAAAAAACTCAAGGATGATATAGATGTTGAGATTCTCACCATGAATCCACATAAGGGTAGAAAATTGTTGATAGAGGTAGGTGTGATTCTGTTTCCTAGCTAGGACCTTAGTGCTTCATTCACTTTTGATAGTTTACTTTATTCTGAACACAAAGATTTCAAGTTGGATATCGAGGGTGTTAATGTTGTTTTCATTGGTTCAAGGATTGATCAAGATGAAGAGGCATTGTTGTTGTGGGCACTATATCCACCCAACAAGAGGCTTAAGATCATTGACGTTGACAAATATTTCAGGCACATGATGAAGTTGAAAGTAGGATAAAATGATCCCATTGTATCCGTTGATATAGGTGTGGATATATCTAAGTTTAACAAACCAAAAATGATTAGAGTGGTAAGGGAAAGGAATCAATATAAAGAAATGTATGAAGAAATCCTTAAAGGAATTGGATAGCCTGTGCCTATGTTACCCTCACCAGACCACTCAAAATGGAAGAAATTATGTGATGAACTCCAGAAGGAAAATCAGGGGTTGGTTAAGCAATACAAAGTGTAAAAAATGATATTGTTGCTTTTCTATTAAACAAAAGGTTTGAGAAACTAAAAATTAATTTTGAAATCCTTTGAGAAGCATATAGAAAAAATATGGATAATGTTGTGGCTCATAATAGGATAAAGAACAAACTGGGTGTAGATATGCATGAGAAGAACTTAGAAGGGGCAGATGCAAAAGAGATTGAAGATATCAATAAGGGGATTGCAAAACATGATAAGTTTGATGAAGAGTTGGAAGAAGAATATAAAGAGTTCAGAAAGAGTTAAGAGGTGCAATCAAACAAGGATTGCAAACATTTTCTAGTCAGAAGGGGGAATATATTAAGGACAAGGATAAGTGGATAGGAGAATGCCAAGATTTCCTCATTGCTGCCCTTGATGCTTCCCGGACCGATGGGATAGAGTTGAAAGAAGCAACTGCATAGACGGAACGGTTCGTCATGTTTGAGAACACAGTCAAGGATATCATCCATAATGCAGATACTTATGCCTTTGAGAGATACTTAGAGAATATCAAGAGATGTGGAGAACTATTGGGGGATTAGTTCTTGTTTTTACATATTTTCAAAATGTTGTCTCAATGAGTCTTTATGTAATTTATTTTTTATGTCAGTTAGTAAAGTAGTTATTAGTTAGGATAAATTGTGTCTCTTGGTGAAAGGGTATTATAGAACCGAATCCTTATCTATGTAAGGATGATCTTTTATCTAGATCGGGAGATAGAAAGAATATAATTTTTATCTATACAATATATTTTGGTCTTGTCTCTTGAAGATGTACAACTGGAGAAGAACAATTACACAGTTTGTATTTAGTTGCATTGAATCACTCATTTAAATATAATTCCAGTTGTCCTTTTATTTCTGATGGTATTTGTCTTCATTTAACTTGATCAGTTCTCTATGATAATCTATTTCATTTAGGTGCTTCAATGTGTTATCTTATGACATAATAATTTGAATTAGTTTTTGTTTGATCATCAGTTTGAAGATTGGTTGTCAAGGCTTCACTCTGTCTTATTGGTCTTTTGTAAAGAAGTTAAAATCCATAAGACTAACTGTAACAACACATTTAAATTATTATTCATATAGATGCCTTTGGGGTGACAGTCTTACTTGAGAAGTAAGTTTTTAAAACTCTCTCATAGAGTTACACATAGGATCATTTTAAATTGAATTGATAATACTCCACAGAGGATAAAGGCACTGGTCCAATACATCAAGCAACTTCAGGGCATTTCCATTCAAGAATCATATTTATATTTTACAATTCATTTATAGAACAAAGCATTCATTTACACATTCATTCAATTACAAGCAACAAATTATTATAAAGCATTCTTTCAAAAGAAACATTCAAATATTTAGTTGTTTTTCTATTCACAATTCGATCTGTCTCAAGAATTCACTTGCCATCTTGAGAGATCACTGAAGTTTCATATACATTTCTATCTGTTATAAAAATCCTTGAACCTGGAGATTAGGTTAAGGTATAGGCCCACCCGCCTTGGTACTACAAAGCCTAAAGTGCAGGAGAGGAGGATCATAATCGATCACTCCCGTTCGTTGGGCAAGTTAATTGTAAAATCCCATAATTGAGTAGGCAAGCTTATAGGATTTCCAATCTGTTGATTTGGGAACCAACATAATACATAATAACATTTTTTCCTGATAGCCCTTACGGTGTAGATGGATGATTATCTTGATGTTGTAGTATTCGTGCATATCTTTGTTCTTATGCTCTTTGACATATATGAGATGGTGATATGTAGATGCTTTGAGACTTTGTATTAAAAACATTACCATGGTGTTTTGATGCCACTATTATTTTCTCATTGTAACTGTATATATTGCCCTGTTCTAGTGACTATTATTTTGAGTGTATCATTATCATGAAACTTTTTGATCTAGACCAGATATCACTACCTTGAGTCACAAAAAGTAGTCCCCATACTTTATTTGTGAAACCAATACTTTTGATATCAATTTATTCTTGTTCCCCGAACTAGGCACTTTGAGAATAAAGAAAATGTTAAAAAATAACCCTGAACATATTCAAGGATTTCTAACATTTTGTGCCGCTAGACCTTTATATCGGTTATGAATGATCAGACCAAAAGGAAATGCACTCTTCCATTGTAGGAAATCTTAGCTCATGGAGCACTTATTTCTATATTTTAGCTTCTATGATGCTTTTCTGATTTATTTATCCATACCTAATACTAGAACTGAAGTTGTTTTTTATATTATTGTAGCACTATTGTATGCATTGATTGATAGATGTCACTTCACTATTTTGATGCGTTGATCATTGCCTCATTTCATACATTGGTTGAAGCTTTACATTAGTGGCAATTTGATTGTTGTTGACTTTTTTAATATTGTTGATTCTTCCTTGATTATACTCCATGTCATTGCTTTGAAACATTGGTATCTAATACTGTCACGCACTTGTGTCTGTGACCTTGATAATTTGATGATAGTTCATGTTATAAGAAAACACCTTTTATTAACCAGGGAAGTTATTATATAGTGACAATATTATTCCCTCATAAACCTTCTCTCTATGCATTATATCACCACCTATATATCTTGTGTCCCTTTATCTCGATGGAATAGGTTATTCATATTACTACCTTTAATGCAATTTCTTTTTCTCTTGTCTGATTTTGAGAAATTCATGCTTTAACATATGAAGATATCATGTGTGGCTTGTAGGTGGATACTTGTATCATGATGAATTGGTTTTGTCCATTGTTCTATATCTTGTACAAATTATATTGGTTTGTTAATTGACATCCAAAGCATGATTGATCCTTCTGTTACTTTGCACTTTTACATGGTGTATTTGCTATTCCTTCCCTGGTATATTTGTTTCCCTTTAAAGATGGAAATACTCTTTGTGCTTTGGTATCTGTACGCCTCCTCTTTGTGATTCGTGGTTCCCCAGCTTTCCAAAGGCAAGGGTTAGTAGCAAAGGTTTTACAAATGATATAAATCAAGTACACAAGAACTACTAAAAAAAATAACTTGAAACGTAACCAATAAAATGTACAAGCACAAGAAAGGAAAACAAATAAATGCAAACCCCAAAGTGCTTGAAACTTCTATTGTCTCTCTCTCTACTCCTTCTGAAACGTTGTTCTTGATGCTCAGTATTGGTGTGGGCAGCGTATGTGACTTGAGAAATGTCAAGAATTTGCTAATTGAAACGAGTGTGTGATCGCAAGATGGCTTGAATGCTAGAACCTAAATGACATAGTAATGGTGCACGAGAGCTTGAAATCCTGGATCCTTCAAATGGTTATGAAGGGTTTATTATATAGGAATTGGTGATGATATGAACGGTTGAGATCAATCCCAGAGATAGGGAGATGAACGGTTGAGATCAAAAGGAACTAGAGAAGCCATCTGTAAACTCCACCTCTTCATTTGGTAAAGAGGAGATAGAGTTTGGATGACTAAAGAGCTAATTGTGAGTTACCTTTTTGAACTGAAGAGGTGGGTGAAGTTACCCATGTGGACTCGAGAGATGGGTGGAGTAACTCATGTGAGCTGATTGGAGTTATCTCTTTGAAGATAAATGAATATTTAATTCATTTATTTAATTAAAGTTTTCAACATGTGAGATAATTGAATTCTTTTTTATTTAGAATTGCTTTATTGAATGAAATTAAATTAATTTAATTGAAATTAATTTAATTGGAAGAATTTAATTAGTAAGTTTAAATATTTGAATTTAAACTATAGGAAATTGAGTTGAATTAATTAATTAATAGTAATTAATCAATTAAGGTTAATTAATTAAATAAAATTAATTATTTAATTAATTTTGGGAATTTGATTAGATGATTTGGGGAATGAATTTACAGGAAAATAATGATTAATTAATGATTAAAAACCATTAATTAATAGAAGAAAATTAGTGTTTTTAATGTAAAGTCGCAAGCCTATCCATTTTCGGGTGTCTACATTTGCCCCTCTTTGATGTGATGTGACTTGTCACAGTGTGTCAAAGAGTTTTCATTTTTTATCCTGCCCCAGCTTGCCCCGGTGATAGCAAGTGGACTATATGCCCCCTCAACAAATTAAGCATAGAAAATGTGTCAGATGAGCATTAATTTGTTGAAATAGTGAATCACTATATGATAATGATGAATGCATTCCTATGTTAGTTATGATGTTATTGATGATGGATGCATTGATTATATGATCTACTATGCACATGTGTTGGATTTTCTTATACAATAAATGAATGCAATCTACCATGCACAAAAAATTTGAGTAATGCATGTGTTAGTTAGAATGAAGTTAGTTTGGAATGTGATCTCTGGGATTGATTGATAGATATGGAATGATAGAAATGAAATTTTTGATTTTTTGATAATATGATTTGATAGAAAGGATGAGTGTCCCAATTCGCTACCCCTGTTTCCAATATTTGTTATCATTGCATCTTTTTTTTTTCTGAAATTATGAAGAGCATTGAATGATCCAGATCACATACCACCTGGATACCGCCATGACCTATTGATAACAGAAGGAGTAGAGAGATCGAATAGAAAGAGAACCTAGTGCACCCAAATATTGACCATCTAGGTTCAACTATGTTCCCTGTTTGAAAAGAAAGAGAGCCAAAAGCACCCAGATATTGACCATCTGGATACCGCTTTGTCCTTTGAATTAACTAAAGCAAAGAAACCAAGATAGAACTCCTATGCACCCAAAGTCCATCTGGATAACACCGTGAGCTCTTGATTCTGAAAATGGAAAGCCAAAGCAAACAAGATAGAACTCCTACGCCCCTAGAGTCCATCTAGATAGCATCGTGAGCTCTTGATTGCAACATTTAAAAAGAAAAGGCCATAGAAACCAAGATAGAAACCCAACTCACTCAGAGTCCATCTGAATAGTGCTGCGAGCTCTTGATTCTATAAACCAAACAAGCAAATAAAAGAGAAGGAATGTCCAATTCTTTCCCAAGGTTAAGCTTAGATCGTGGAACTGTGCGGCTGCTAGATAAGTGACAGCGCCTACCGCATTTATCCTAAATCATCATGGCCCTGAAATCGAAGTGAACATTCAACATACATCAATCAAAGAAAATAAGTCATGATCTATCATAGCTACTCTCCTCACATGGTGGATCCTGGAGTAGTGTAAGAACATAACTGTGAAATATAGACTGACATCTAACTGACTAGACTGACCTAGTCAACATTTTTAGATGGTTCCTTGATGCAGTTGGATTCTCTTGATTGGCTCGACTCTTTGGATAGGCTTGATTGCCTTGATTGCTTGATTGTGTCTGGTTTCAGTAATAGATTACTCATATAAGACTGACTTGTCTGGTTTGAGCATATCCATCACTGTGTAAGATAATTGATATGATTGATTGATTGATTGTGATAGTGTTGGCATCTGATCAAGCTATGTCAGATGGGCCCAATGTTGATTTGCAAAGCTCATGATTGTGACAATTGATTGATTGGCTTGGTTGCCAATTGCTTGCTGATTGATTTGATAGATTGATAAAGCTGTGTCAGATGAGCCCAATGCTGATTCACAAAGCTCATGATTGTGACATTGATTGACTGGGTGTGATCGCCCTTTTCTCTCTTGATGACTGAGTTGGTTTTATTGCTTGGGATTTTGCAATTTTTTTTGAATGTTTTTTGATGAAGATTGATTTCCTCTTGATTTTTGATCTTTTTAGGATTTTTTATGAGTTTTCTGATTTTTAGGATTTTTTTAGGATATTTAGAATCGCCCCCTAGTCTGGTGGACCACTATTAACCATGGGTAAGTGTTTGGTGCTCAGAGGGGATTGTGCTTCTGTATATAGCTTGGGTAGTCAGTCTTGCATGTGAAGTGTGCTCAAGCTTTTTGATTTTGGAGCTTATTGATGGTGAAGCTGGATTTGAACACTTGGCGCTTGTTTGCCAGGTTTTCACCAAGGTACCTACTCAATAGCACCTATTTGCCAGGTTTTCACTAAGAGAGAGATTTTTTTCTCTTTACTTTTTTGATTTTTTGATTTTTTTGTTTGTCACCAAGGCGCCTGATTGCCAAGTTTTCACCAAGGTAACATTTTGTATTTTTTAATTTTTTTGGATATGTAGATAGGTGCCTTAACCATAAAGACCTCAAGGGTAGAACCTATTGACATGCATGTTGTTGATATATCCAGGGAGCTGACCTCCTTCTAGTGTCGCTAGTATGAATGCCCCACTCTGAGTAGAGCTGACAATGACAAATGGTCCTAGCCAGTTAGGCTCAAACTTTTCGGGTTTGACTCTTTCTGCTTGGTTCTTTTGATTTTCTATGAGGACATGGTCTCCTACCTCAAATGTTTATGGCTTCACCTTATTATGATAGTTCCGTCTAAGGTGATTCTAATAGCCTTGTAAGTGGTTGAAGCCATGCTATCTTCTTTCATCTAGTAACTCCAGTTCACTAAGCCTTGCTACTTTGTAGTCTTCATCTGAAGCCAGGTTCTTCAATGATATCTTTAGGGATGAGATTTCCACTTCAAGGGGTAATACTGCCTCTGATCCATAGACTAGGGAGAAAGGAGTGGCTCTTGTAGGTGTTCTCACACTAGTTTTGTATGCCCATAATGTGGGACTAAGATGTAAATGTCAGTCTCGCCCTGATTCGTTCACTATTTTCTTCAAGATTTTCAAGATTGTCTTGTTTGTAGCAACTTTGGCTTGTCCATTCCCTTGAGGATAATAAAATGAGGAGAACCCTTGTTTGATATGGAATTGTTTGCATAGCTCTTCAACATTCTTGTTCTGGAAAGGTGTACCATGATCTGTCAGGATAGTTTGAGGGATCCCGTATCGACAGATAATGTGGTTAAGAATGAACATTGCTATTTTCTTTCCAATTATGTAAGTGAGGGGAATTGCTTCTACCCACTTAGTGAAGTACTCTGTTGCCGATGTGATGTATTTGTGTCCATTTTCTGAAGAAGGTGTAATTTTTCCCACTAGGTCAAATCCCCACATGGAAAATGGAAATGGTGATGTGATAGGATTTAGTTCATAGGCTGGTGCATGGATGAGGACTCCATGAATCTGACACTGTCTACACCTTTGTACATGTTTGTGTGCATCTGTCTCTATTGTGGGCCAATAGTATCCCATGTGGATGACCTTCTTAGCTAATATGTTGCCACCTTCGTGGGTTCCACAAATTCCTTCATGTACCTCGTACAAAGCTTTTTGGGATTCCGTGGAAGTGAGACATCGTAGTAACATTACATCTAGACTTTGTCTATATAAAGTAGTTAAGAGGATGGTATACCTAGAGGCTTGGCAGATGAGGGACTTTCTCTGGTTCCTATACAATTTGGGAGGTAGGACATTGTTTTGGAGATAGTTATAGACATCTTGGTACCATGGGGATTCAGGACCAACAAGGACGCATGTTGATTCTATGATGGATGCCTAATGTGATGGCACCAAGAGTTTCTCTACTAGAAATTGGAATCCTATTTTGTTGCCTAGCATATCAATCAATGATGCTATGGTAGCCATCAAATCTGCAGCTTTGTTCTGTGCTCGTGGTACTTGCTCGAAGAAGATGTAATGGAACTTGGTGCGTAGTTTTTCCATATGTCGTCTGTATGGTATGAGCTTCTCATCTTTGGTTGTATAATCATTGTTGACTTGACTGATGATCAACCGTGAATCTCCAAAGACTTTAAGGTTCTTGATTCTCCATTGAATTTCTATCTTTAGACCGATGACCAATGCTTCATATTTTGCTGTGTTGTTGGTGCACGGGAAGTTGAGTCTGAAAGACTTTGGAATTGTATCATGATCTGGAGTGATAAGCACTATCCCTACCCCCGCACCATGGTTCGTACACGATCCATCAAAATATAGTTGTCATACCTTGATCGCTGGTTGTCGTGTCATAATAGATTTGTCAAGAAAGTCAGAAATAATAGGCTAATGGTCCTGAATCAGTGCCTCTACTAATTGATCCGTGATCACTTGCCCTTTGATGGCCTTTCTGTCTATGTACTCAATGTCAAACTCACTCAAGATCATTACCCACTTCGCCAGTCATCCAGTAAGCGCTACTTTGCTTAGGAGGTACTTTAAAGGATCAATATGTGCGATCAACTTTGTTTGGTGACTCAACATATAATGTCTCAGCTTCTGGGAAGTGAAGACAACTGCAATGCATGGCTTCTCAATTGGCATATAGTTGAGCTCATATCCAACCAATGTTCTACTTAGATAGTAAATGGCCCTCTCTTTACCTGTGTCATCATGTTGTGCCAAGAGTTCACCTAATGTTGACTCCGTCGCTGAGATATATAAAAGCAATGGTCTACCTTGGACTGGTGGCACCAATATAGGAGACTTGAGAAGATAGTCTTTGAATATTTGGAATGCTTCTTCGCATTGCTCTGTCCATATGAATTTGATGTATTTGTGCAATAGATGTTGGAATGGATGGCACTTGTCTTCTAGCTGAGCTATGAAGCGCCTGATTGATTGGATCCTTCCTTGTAACCCTCTTAGTTGCCTCAGGTTTGATGGTAGGGGCATGTCCAATATTTCTTTGACTTTCATTGGGTCTACTTTGATTCCTCTATGTGACACTATGAACCCCAGTAGCTTTCCTGCTGTGACACTGAATGCATATTTCTTTGGGTTTGGGCGGACCTTGAATTCCTACATTTTGTCAAAGATTGGTCCCAATACTTTTAGATGATCCTTGCGAAGCATTGAATTGGCTAGTATGTCGTCCACATAGTATTCCATTGTTTTGTGGATGAGATCATGAAATATAGTTGTCATAGCCCTTTGATATGTTGCTCCAACATTCTTTAGACCAAACAACATGACATTCTAACAATATGTCCCCCAAGGACATGTAAAAGCTATTTTGTGTTGGTCCTCTGGTGCGATCCTTATCTGATTATACCTTGAAAATCCATCCATGAGTGATAGCATTTGGTGTCCAGTAGTTAGATCTACTATCATGTCAATGTTAGGTAAAGGAAAATCATCCTTGGGACAAGCTATGTTGAGATCTCTGAACTTTGTGCAAATTCGTATCTGACCACTATGCTTTGTAACTGGTACCAAGTTAAATATCCAGTCTATGTATGGTATAGGTCTTATGAACTTAGCATCAAAGAGTTTTTTCAACTCTGCCTTGAATAGCAATGCAACATGGGGATGCATCTTTCTCAGCTTCTGCTTGACAGGTTTGGCGTTTGGTAGCAACGGGAGATGGTGTAGTACTAGCTCTGGATTTAACCCTGGCATATCCGAGTAAGACCATGCGAAATTGATCATCCTTGCCTTGAAGAAACTGATGAACTGTTCTCTCTCCTCTAGGGTGAGTGATTTTGCCAAGTATATGTTCTTTGGGTTCTTGTCATCTCCCAAATTGACTTCCTCTATTTCTTCTACTAGTAATGTCGATTTCTCCTCTGTCAAGGGGAGGAGTTCCTTCTTTCCATCTTCTAGCGGCTCAGTGATGTTTTCGCTAGAAGATACGTCTTGTTTTATCTTTTTATCATTCTTTTGTTCTTTTTTCTCTTGTGGACTGGAAAGAGGAGCTGCCTCCCCAAAATATGCCACTTTGTCAAGGTCAATTGAGAAACCTGCCTTGTGGTCTCCTGATGGAATGCCTTCCCTAAGTCCCATGAAATCAGCAATATCCTCATCATTCTCGAAGATATCTAAATCAGGGGGTCCTTGTTGATCCCACTCTATTAGCTCT
This sequence comes from Thuja plicata, assembly GCA_018584345.1. Taxonomy (NCBI): domain Eukaryota; kingdom Viridiplantae; phylum Streptophyta; class Pinopsida; order Cupressales; family Cupressaceae; genus Thuja; species Thuja plicata. The sequence continues at coordinate 324,397 of MU225377.1, forward strand.
GGGTGTACGAGACAGATACTTTCATAGTTGTTTGACTCTAATTGACTGAAAGGGACTAAAGATATTGTTCCTACAAAGTTGGATTGTGATGTGGACGCACCACTTGAGGTCTAATAAATGACATGCTTGTCTATGCAAGGTTGCTTGGCAATGGATAGTTGGTCAAATAAGTCTTCTAGGTTTATGATAGTGTCTGACCGAGGGGAATAATCTATGATTGATGGTTCAGAGTCGTGAAGGGATCTCCATTGATACTCATGGGAGTTAGTCTCAATAGAACGCTCATCAGATGTCTCACTTCCTTCATTATCATCGATTGCTATGTGGAGGTCTATTAGGGTTTGTGTGGTTCCCTCTTCGGCGGGCAACAACTGTGCTAATATGTTTCTTATCAAGACATGTTCTGTGTTGTGCCCCTGGTGCATCTCTGCTATTTGTTCATGATTGACTTGAATGTCTTGGATCACAGGACTGGTTCTTTGTTGTCCATAGCCCAACCCTCTCGTGTTTCTCTGGGTCGGCGGAGAGACAATTCCATTATGCCTTGTTGTCTTGCCCCCAGGCCAGTTGTACCATCGTACCTAAATCTTTGTAACATTGTATAACCATTACCATAGTTTGACAAGGGTAGGGTTTGTCTGATTGTTTCTGGTGGGTCTTGGTATAACCATGTATTGATATCTTGTTCAAAAGGCTTTTCTTCCACTATGTCTCCCCACCGGAAAAAGGTTGTGGGCGAACATCTGAATAGAACAGGCTGCGGAGTTTATGTTGTAATAACAAGTTGTAGCATGCCATAAGTTCTCGGGCTCTTAGGCATGTGCGTGATGGTGAAAGCCTCTTCATACCTATACTCACCACAAGCTCTGTCGGTGATGGATATTTTTATTTCTTTCCATGTGACATCTTTGGGAGTTGAATCTGAAGAGGATGGGATGCTTGCATCTTGGTTTGAGGGTACCTGGTTATTGGTCTTGATTTGGACAGCATTACCGTATTGGAAAGGATTGGGGTCTCCCTCTATGATGATTTCCTCTCCTTGGTGTGGGAGCTTGATGCATTGTTGGTACATCGAAGGTATGGCTTGCATTTCATGTATCTAGGGTCTCCCTAGTAGCATGTTGTATCCCAACTCAAGGTCTAGGATTTGGAAGGGAGTGTTTTTTACCACTAGACCGATACAGACAGGTAGAATGATAATACCTTTAGAGGACCTTTCCTCCTCATCATAAGCTTCGATATTTATCCTCCTTGTGACATCAATGCTTGATTCTGAATAGCCCAGTTGCTTGATTAACTTTAGAGTATAGATGTTTAACCCAGCTCCACCATCAAAAAGGACCCTACAGATAGCGCTTTTGTGGACCTAGACAAGTAAGTGCAAGGGATCATTATGCAGGGGTTTATGCGGCGGCACATCACGGTCCATGAATGTGGAATGTTTTTTAGAAGCTATATAGTTAACCATCATTTGGAAGCTCTTGGGTGTTATGTCCCTTGGGACAGCTGCATTCTGAAGGGCTTGGTCAAGTGCCAGTTTATGCTGTGGAGATATGTGCAATAGGTCAAACATGGAGATCTGGGCAGGTGTGCGTTTTAGTTGATCCACTATGCTGGGCTATGGATCTGAGTTTGCTTTAGGATTGGTAGATATAGTAGGTGAGAATGGTAATCCTTTCAAGACGACTCTGGCGTGACACATTGTTACAGCACATTTGTTACCTTGGTCTTTGATAGTGATCGTAGCCACATGGCTATCTGAAGGATTGAGGCAATTGATAACATTATCACTATTGGCATATGTATAGTTGACTTATTTTGCCTGTCCACCAGACCCAGAGGCTTTTCCCTTTTTGCGATCATGAAAGGTATCATTGAAGATAATGTGATCAGTCGTGCCTTTGGTTTGGGTATTTGTTACATCGATGACCCTTGTGTCAATCAGATCTTGGATAGCGTGTTTTAATCGGTAACAGTTAGACATTTTGTGCCCTTTCACCCGATGAAACTCGCAGAAATCTTTGTCAATATACCACCTTGGTTTGTTTTCATCCTGTTCAAAGTCCCTGATTTCTTGGAGAGTGATAGTTTTTGATTGTATCAACTTACGTAAAGTTGATTCTATCGGCTCTCCCAATGGTGTGAAATCTCATTGCTAGAATTGAAACAGTGGTCTGTGTTGATTCTGTTGTTGACTATTTGACACAACGGCCGCTTGTACAGGAGGAGGTTGGTTTTGGGTGTATGCTTGTTGAGTGGGCCCTGTGGTTTTTTGGTTGGCCACAGGTGCGCCTTGCAGTGACACCTTGGGTTGTGCATAGTTGAGTGCCTTCACATCAATGACACTATCGCTAGCGACATTTTTGTTTTTGTTCCACTAGTTAGCTTTGTCCATTGCATTTTTGTTTGTATTTGTTTGTGTGGGATCTGCAAGGATTCCTCGTTTGACTAAGTTCTGCTCACAATGAGCTCCTCGTTTGATGAGTTGTGTGAAGTTTGGAGCTAACTGTAACTCTGTTGTGAATGACATGTCTGGAATTAGATTGTCAACAAACATGACTATCAAGTCTTTTCCAGGCACGTCATATGTTATGCAGTTTTCCGTATTCCTCCATCTCTGTAGGAACTTCACAAGAGACTCTCCATCCTTCTATTTGATATCGCAAAGGTCCTTGATGCTGACCTTGCGCTCGATGTTATGATGGAAGTGAGCTATGAAATTTTCAGCCAGTTCACCCCAAGACTGAATGCCATGAGGTAAATGTGAGAACCATTCCATTGCTAGTTCGACCAAGCTTTGTGGGAACAGTTGTATTAAATATGTCTCATCATGAGTGACTTTGATGCAACTAGAAAAAAACTCTCAGATATGTTCAATAGGGTTGGTACTGCCCCTATATTTGTCAAATTTCGGTATCGAGAAGTGATTTGGGAATGGAGACATGTGGAGAGAATGGTCAAAGGGGTATGGGTATAAATCCTCTGCAGTGTAGGATTTAGTTTGCCCCTGATTTTGCATATCCATCATTTGGGTTTGAAGGGTTTGCATTTGTTGCATTAACATGTCTGTTTGTTATTGAGGTTGGTGTGTGAGGGCGTTCCTCTGTGCTGTAGTGGTTATGAGGCTGCACCTCTGTGTCCCTTGAGTAGGAACATAGGATTTCATCTTGGGGACTTGATATTGATTTTCCACTGATTGATTTGTAAATGGGGGCCACATGGGTAGCCCATGGTGGGTTTTGATGCATTTTTTGTTGTGATTGAAACTGGGGTTGATACTGTTGGGGTTAATATTGATGCTGCTGAGGTTGGATTTGAGGCAACTTAAGCTAAGGTTGTTGTTGCAGGGGTGGGATTTGAGGCAACTGAAGCTGGGGTTGTTGTTGCGGGGGTTGGAATTGAGGCAACTGAAGCTGGGGTTGCTGTTGCGGAGGTTGGACTGATGTCAGAATGGGCAAAGATGGATCCCTATGGGCATGAGGTGTTGATCCCAAGACTAGTGTGAATTGATTGTAGCAGCGACATAGTTTCAGAACATTTGGTGTTTGGTGGGATGGAAGGCATATCATGAGAGCTTGATTGTCCTGGCCATGAGACCAAAGGTTGAGGAATACTAGTGACCATGGGTGCACTTAGTTGCGAGCCTGTCATGCTTTGAGTGGAAGATGTGCTGGCCTGGGTCAGGTCATTGGTTTGACTGGGTTTAGTTTGTGTCAATGTGGGTAATACTAATGGTGGAAAGATTTGAGACACAACAGGCAGTATCAGAGGAGGTTGAGTAGTGTTTTGACCTGCGAGAGGGTTTTTGGGCCATATGGTTGATACACTAAATTAAGCAGGGAGTTTGACTCCCTTCTTTATTAGCATGGCTAAGTAATGTTCAGGGTTCCTCTCTACAATAGCGTCAACTACTTTCATGGAGTAAGCATCTTGATCCACATCTTCAAGCTCTGCTTCTATGATATCTTGGAAAAAAGCTACCCCATGGGGTTGTTCAATGAATAGAGCAGAACTGGTATTCATGAAAGGATCGTTCTCTTGCTCTGTTTCCCAAGCAGGGAATCTGTGGATATATGACTCATTGGGTTGAGTTCTAGTCTTAGACCTTGTGTAAGGCCCTCCATGAGGTGTTTGAGACATAGTGTGGTCTAGGTTTTGTAACTAAAACAATTGATATAAAGCAAACAAGGAAGAAGATCCTTTCTAAGGAAGTCTAAGTTATGTTTTGGACAAGGGTAATTCTAAGGACATATTTTAATATAGCTTGATCTCAAAGTGGTGATGATAACAAGATAAGATTTTCCGACCTTTTCCTTGGAAAAAGTCACTTTGATAAAGATGATGATGTTTGATATGATGAGATCAAGATATTTCGAGTCTGAGCTTTCGAACTAACAATGTTTTTTGACAATAATCATGCTTTTCAGAGAAGGGATGATCTTTAATGTTTAGATATTCACACAATGTTCTTTGCATTTTCCTGGGATAAACACTAATTTTGGACACAAAATGAAAAGTTCTCTCAAGGTTTTTAGGTCAAAATAGGAATAAAGTATCTCTGGTCAATTGTGGTACAACTTCATCGATTGCGGTAATAAACAAGACAATTGCGGCAATAAACAAGTTTAATGCAGCATAATTCCTTCAATTGTGGCATAATGCGGGCAATTGCGGTAAATGAGAAACAGTCTCAAAAAGACTAAAAGATGGGTATCACTACTTGACGATTTTGAATTTTTTTGGAACAATGCTTTTGATTTGCAAGACAGTTGACGTTGACAACCCTAGAATTTAACACATTTGACTCGTTTTGACAGTTTGGATGTTTTGTTTTGCATTTTGAAAAATTGATCAAGGAAACAAGCACAATAGACACTGTGTTTTGAAGAGTGACGACTGAAAATGTGTATGTTCTACAACTTTTTCAAGTTGCACTTGGTTATCACGAGGTCTCAACAATGAACAGTCAGATTAATCTAGGTCAATGGATTCATAATACAATGTTATAGGCCCAATGCTTGAATGTCTGTTAGCTCACACAACAATTGTCACGCTACTAGGACACGAAGGTCCACGACGTAGGTGCCCATGTTTTTGTCATTTCCAGGTATTGTTGTCATGGAGTGAAGATCTCTTTCACTACACAAATACCATGGGACACATATGTTGGGAATCTTGGGGGGAAATTTTGCAACCCCTTGCACTATAATAAGGCACCTGTTCGGAGGTAAAACGGGTTGGCCTCTAATTAATCAAAGTTGTAGTAAGGGTCTGTGGTGTCTCTCCAATCGGTTTGTACGTGTGTGACTCACTTAAGAGCCTAGTTAATCACGTTGGCTCCTTAGGGATATTCACCTGATCTAGACTATTACCAACACACTTCACCTGAGCTTGGCTAGATAAGATGGAACTTTGGTTCGCGCCTTGTTTATATACCGATCAGAAGGATTACCAGTTTAAGGTCGTTCTCCGAGGAAGAGGCGCATTCCCTGGACAGGCCTTTCTAAAAAGTATAAAGGTTTCTAATCTAACAATTTGTGCAAATGCACCCAAAACTCCAGACACAAGGTAAATCGATTAAACTCTAAAAGTTTGAAATGTGAACTAAGCTACATCACCATACAAGCACTAATGTTCAATTTTAAGCCCAAAAGTAGGTGTTGATTGCTTGTTCAATTTTAATGCACCAATTTTGAAATGTTTGTTTGCCTTGTTCAATTCTTAACCCCCATGTCAATTTTAAAGCACCAAAGCGTAAATGTGAGGTTCAAGATGATTGCTTGCAATTTTCCTTTTAAGCACCAATTGACAATATGAATTGATTTTAGGTTTGCTTTGTTTAGACAAGTTAGTACCACAAAAATACTTGTAAATGAGAGTATGTGTAACTTTGAAACAAGGAAATGATTGATACTCACAATAACTTACCCTTCTCTATTCTCAGTGATTTGTCCAGTCCTGCACAAAAAACCAGAAAATGTCAGTTTAAAAATAGATAGACAGAAGATTTGGATCTGATATGCAATATTTCTTGCGATTGCGACAAAGCACTGGCAATTGCGGAAAAGAACTGGCAATTGCGGCAAAGAACTATGGCAATTGTGGCAAAGAACTATGGCAATTACGGCAAAGCACTGGAAATTGTGGAAAAGCACTATCAATTGCGGCAAAACCTGTCAATTGCGGCAAAGCACTGGTAATTGTGGCAAAATAATGACGATTGCGGCATGGATCGGGCAATTGCAGCAAAGAACTAGAAGAAAGAAAGACAGAAGATGACAAAACAACAATGTGAAAGCCTGCAATCAATTGTGGTATTAAACCAGTCAATTATGACACTGTTTTGTCAATTGCGGTAGAATAGCAGCGATTGCGAAATAACACAGATATCGAGAAAAGGACAAATTTTGAGATCTGCAACCGTACGGCCGTGGCTGATTGATTCTGTCTATCGTCTGCAATAGATATTTGGGTTGTTTGTTTCACATCAGGTTCACCAAAATGTACACCTCCTTTTCGTGATTCGTGGTTCCCCAGCTTTCCAAAGGCGAGGGTTAGTAGCAAAGGTTTTACAAATGATATAAATCAAGTACACAAGAACTACTAAAATGAATAACTTGAAATGTAACCAATAAAATGTACAAGCACAAGAAAGGAAAACAAATAAATGCAAACCCTGAAGCGCTTGAAAATTCTATTGTCTCTCTCTACTCCTTTCGAAACACTGTTCTTGATGCTCAATATTGGTGTGGGCAGTGTCTATGACTTGAGAAGTGTTGAGAATTTGCTAATTGAAATGAGTGTGTGATCGCAAGATGGCTTGAATGCTAGAACCAAACTGACATAGTAATGGCGCACGAGAGCTTGAAATACTGGATCCTTCAAATGGTTATGAAGGTTTTATTATATAGGAACTGGTGATGATATGAACGGTTGAGATCAATCCCAGAGATGGGGAGATGAATAGTTGAGATCAAAAGGAACTAGAGAAGCCATCCGTAAACTCCACCTCTTCATTTAGTAAAGAGGATATAGAATTTGGTTGACTGAAGAGCTAATTGTGAGTTACCTTTTTGAACTGAAGAGGTGGATGAAGTTACCCATGTGGACTCGAGAGATGGGTGGAGTAACCCATGTGAGATGATTGGAGTTATCTCTTTGAAGATAAATGAATATTTAATTCATTTATTTAATTAAAATTTTCAACATGTGAGATAATTGAATTCTTTTTGATTTAGGATTGCTTTATTGAATGAAATTAAATTAATTTAATTGGAAGAATTTAATTAGTAAGTTTAAATATTTGAATTTAAACTATAGGAAATTGAGTTTAATTAATTAATTAATGGTAATTAATCAATTAAGGTTAATTAATTAAATAAAATTAATTATTTAATTAATTTTAAGAATTTGATTAGATGATTTGGGGAATGAATTTAGAGGAAAATAATGATTAATTAATGATTAAAAACCATTAATTAATAGATGAAAATTAGTATTTTTAATGTAAAGTCACAAGCCTGTCCATTTTCGGGTGTCTACAGTATCATTGCATTGAATTGAGACATTTTATAACATAATTTTGATCTTCATGATCCCTTTGATAGCAATGATGTTTTGTCCTCCCAAACTCTTCATGACTATTATTCTGTTCCATTGAATAAATTATCTTTAAACTAACATCACTTGAGACTGTTATTATGCTCCATTTCTTTCTACATGATAGTGACATTTTGATCTTCCTTTTTCTCAACATGTCAACCCCTACTAGAACAAATTTGCATCCTTTCATCAATGGTTGATCTTCTACCCTTCTGTGGTGTAGCCAAATGTAGTCTATGTACATCTGATAAAATCAGTATGTTTGTTGTCCTTTTTCTTTGATCCGATTATTTTCTCTGCTTCATAATATGCAACCATAATGTGATTGTATGTTGAAATTGTACCTTTTCTAAGTTACCTATTCCTATGATCTTATAAAGACACTTTTCATGATACTTGGCATTTGTCTTGAATTGTTCAAAATCTTTGCATTCCTTAGCACATTATCTGATATTGCAGTCATACATCGTTGATTTGGATCCTGCAACTTAATTCCATCATTTTGTATTGCATATCAATGATGTTATTGTCCCATTATAGTTCATTTTCTATCCTATAGCACACTGGACTCAACCCTTGTGGGAGCCAATTTGACCCCAGGTGCTATAAGATAGACACCTGTATCTGCACATGAAACAAACAAATTAGATAAAAATGAGCATATGATAAGTGTGTTTGATAATTATTATTTTCTCAGACATTCATAGTTAGCTAGTTGGTATGGTGCACATGAGGAACTGATTATATGTTTGCAAATGCATGTACATGTAGTGTATGATGACCCGACATTACTTTAACAACATTTTCACTCTCAGATGCAGGTATGTGGAGCATCAAGGAAGCAATGGCAGGGCACAAGGAAAGAAAAAATTAAAGATGAGACAAGGCGACTCAAGACGAACTTGTCATCCATGCAATAACGAGTCACCCTTCACTACCTGTGCATTTATTTTCATAGCACCTATGAATGTATAATGTTCTTTTCATTTGTATCATAATGGTTAGTCTTATAGGTTGTGTGAGACATTATTAGTCCCTGCCTATTTATAGGCAGAGACTTATGTTTTCATATCAACTATCTCCTATTAGTTTACAATTTTTTCAGATATTTGAATTTCTTCCTAATGTTATTTGTAATGTTTTGAGCAATAGAATATTTTTAAAAAAAAATACAAAATCTTGAATTTTTGATTGGAGCAAATCATTTTTCCTGGGGTTAAAATAATTTAATAAAAATTGGTAATTAGCAATAAAAGTGAAATGGTCGTCAGTTGCTTTGTTCACATGGCTTACGTATGCCTGGGGACAGTTTCTGACATTTTCCTTAATACAAATTTAAGTCGAATTTAATATTTGCAGTTTCTGACGGTTCATTAAGATTTATAGTCACAGTGCATTCGGCATACTATTACAACGCTCTCCCTTGCAGCATCGTGAAGAGAGGCTTTAGGTTGAATACTACAGTTGGTTTTCTGGATTCTCTTCCCAGGTATGTAAAGTTATGTTCTGCTTTCATGCTCTTGGCCAATTTATTTTGGGAATGTTCTCATTAAGGATTAGTTCAGAGTTTATTTCATATTTTAGACACTTTCCTGTTGTGATATGTCATTGATTTCAGTAAAAAATTATGAATAGTTTTTTTTAATTTGAGGTTTCTCGGCATTACTATATTTTTATATCTACCGTATAGCAAAATCGTATCGGGTTTGTCTTAAACTTGCAGTGTTATGTTGGGTGCTTGTATTTTTAAGGATTTTAGATATTTCACACAATAAATATAATCCTTTTGCTCTTTCCTTTTGTCTACTGATGAATTTTTTTGAGCTTACACATCGGTGTTGTCTAGTAATAAATTTTGAGAGCTTGCAGATGACTGCCTTTTGATTTTTTCTCTACAGGATGCTCGAATGCAGCTAAAACCTGCCGAATCTGTCTGGATGTTTTGCAGAGGTTTTTTTGTAATTTTGCCCTCGGCCAAACCCTTGCAGAGTGAATCGTCCATAAAGATTTGAGCTGCAAATTCACTTTTTTAGGGAGAAAACCCTGGCATGAAATAATAAACCACCAAATTGAAGCAGAGGAGAGAAGGATCATTCCCCCTTTGCTATATCTAATTGATGTATTAGGATCTAGGGCAGTGTGAACGCCGCTCCCAAATATGGCTCCATGTCACACCTCCACTCCTTGACCAGCTATCTTGAATCCCTCTTCTATAATCTTCTCTATAGCGTCTTTGTCAGTTCCATGGAAGACTAAGATATCTTCCACATTTTTCCTCTGCTTTTCGAGTTCTTCTTTGGCTTTCTCATATACCATTTACAATTTTTTATCCAATATATGCTCAACGTTTATTACCTTCTTCTGAATGAAGATTTCACAAGTGTGTAGTCTGGAGTGGCCGTAATATTACAGCCGTGGATAGAAAAGCCATAGTTCTGGTTGTGGTCCTTCTTACTCTGACCTGTCAAAGTAATGATCTGATTTGGAAGGGGTTTTCTCGCACTAATTTCGCAGCCTTGGAAAATAGCGGTGCCATTGCTGAATATGAAATCCATAGTGCTGAAAATTTTGCTGAAATTAGAATGGAGACTTTTAATTAGTAATCTCTCCACCTACTGGATAAATGATACCCAACACCAAGATGAAACAAAGCATTTCAGATTTTAAAAAAAAAGAATAGATTCAGAGTAGAAGAATTTGAATGTCGGTAAGGTGAATGCTAATCTACAGAATAACAGACTACTATTTTTTCTGGTTATTGAAGTCCTTTTTCCTGGGCACTGATCATAGTTGAATGAATTAGAATAGAATAAAAGTTGACTGAATTCCTTAATATTGACATGCCTAGTGTTTGATGTTTAGTACTTATTGTCTTTGCCATTTTTTTTGTCATTGCTTCTGGAGTTGACAAACCTTAATGTCTAACTGAATTAAAATCTTTGTTGCTGACTAGAAATATAAAATGTTGAATTGAGACTGCCTTTTTATTCTTGGTTGCTTTGTGTGCCTCATGGACTTAGCTTGTTAATTTGGTTTTTAGAATTTATAGTTACTTATTTCTTTGTGAAATCTATTTTAAATTTCAATATGTGCAAATCTGATTTGCAAACACTGGAATATAATATATTAATTATCTCTCTATC
>MU225377.1:342273-353604 GCA_018584345.1 Thuja plicata
TACCTATCCTATTTTATCAATTTTACATTCTAGGCCTTAGTTGCAAGCTTCTATGTTACAAGTATAAACAATAAATAACATTTAAAAACTTAACTATATATTGCATCAAACTATGTTGTTGCCAAAGCAATAAGTCTGTAACAAATCCTGGCTCTACACAATATCAAATTTTTTAACAATATCCAGCCACACTAACTCCAAACTTTGCCATCCATATCCTCTTTATCACTACTTGCACAAGGCAGGGACTCTAGCTCCACAGAGCTCTTGTTCATTTACATTATCAATAAAGATAACCTTTTCTCAAAATTTATTGCACTTTGTCCTATGTCATATGCATCTACATAATGTAATGTAGCATTATAATATTTTGTTCTTTTCTTTATGCACATAAATGTGATACAATAGATTTAAAATATACCTTTTACTTTTCATCTGAAAACATAAAATCTCTACCTGATTGAGCTTAAGAACAAATTGGTAACATCTCATATGGCCCAAAAGAACACGGTGCTAACTTAGAGCCTTTCCCATAATAGATCAAGCTCTTCTATGAACAAACTCTCAAAAACACATGATCACCCACTAAGAAGTGATAATCCAACCTAAAGGAATTGACGTACTTCTTCTACAAATCTTGAGCAATAAGGAAATTCTTTCTATTATGAACAAATTTCTGCTCCATGTCTTCAAACATCTCTAGACACAAAAAATCATGTGGTCCTCTAAACAATCCCAACTCAAAGGCTTACAACACAACTTACCATGAAATATTTGAAAATGAGACACCCTAAGAGAACTCTGGTACTCATTATTATAGGCGAATTCTACAAGGTACAAATAGTCCTCTCAATGTGACTATTAATCTGTGATATACATTTAAAGAATATCCTTAAGAACCTGATTAACTCGCTCCATCTAGCCATCAATCTTAGAGTGATACAAAAAACTAAATTGAAATGCTTTCCCAAAGTATGCTAAAGGAAAGTCCACAATGTTGATGTAAACACTAGATATCTATCAGATATGAGCCTACAAGGTATCACATCCAACTAAACTATATCCTCTAGGAAGAAACATGCTACATACATAGCCATATATCAAGATATCATAGGAGATATGTGACTCACGTTGGAGAAATTTTCCATAATAACCATAATGGCATCATGATGATGCAAAGACATAGGCAGCCCAACAATAAAATCAACAGACATCGTATCCCACTTTCACTCGGGAATATAATGTGACTGTAAAATCCCTTCCAGATGCTAATGTTTTTCCTTCACACTCTACCACTCAAGGAATCTAGCCACAAATTCAAAAACATGATACCTCATCCCTATTCGATGATACAATTGTCTAAGGTCATTATGCATCTTCTTGATACCATGATGTGTTGAGTAAGTCACACAATGTGTCTCAGATAAGATCAATGAACAAATATCAATTGACACTAGCACATAAATATGACCAAGGTGTTACAAACATCCATTTGACTCCAAGGAATATCTATAAAATATGCACTCAATGGTTCTCCCCAACTCTATATCTTCTCTCACTTCTCAATACCAAGTATCACTAGGAAGGATCTCCAAAAATGAACACCAAGAGTCAACATTGAAATCTCTTGCCTTCTCCTACTCAAGGAATTCATGACTACATTTTCTTTCCCATTGATGTAATGAACATTAAAATAATACTCACAGAGGAACTCCATCAAATTACACTATCATGCATTAAGGTTTGACTGATTAAAGATATATTACAAACTACGATGATCACTATACAACTCAAACTGATAACCCAATAAAAAATGTCTCTAGTGTACAAATACATGCAATACTATCATTAATTCCAAATTGTGGGTGGGGTATATTAGCTCATGATCCTTGAGATTATGGGACTCATATGCAACCACTCATTCCTCCTTCATAAGACCTACCCACACACCCTATAATGATTCATTGGTACACATAATAATATATCCCAAAGGGTTTGGCTTAGACAAGATAGGTGCATTGGTTAAATTCTCCTTAAGACCCCGAAATGCTAACTCACATTGCTCTGACCACACAAACTTATTCCCTTTTTTCTGAAGAGAAGTGATAGGGTGTTCCCACCAAAAAAATACCTTTAAAAAATTGATAGTAATAACCTATCAAACACATGAAACTATGGACCTCTTTAACATTAGCAGGCATTGGCCAGTCTATAATAGCCCAAACCTTAGAGGGATTCACTGCAACACCCTCCCCTGAGATGATATGACACAAATATCTCACTTTGGTTTGGAAAAAACCAACTTGGCTAGGTTGGCATAAAGATGGTTATTACAAAGTTGTTGCAAAACTTGATGCAAATGGTTCACATGTTCCTCCATTCTCCTTGAACACACCAAAATATCATCAAGAAACACAAGTAAATTTTTTTCCAGGTAGGTACATAACACCCCATTCATCAAACTCATGAACACTGATAGAGTGTTGGTCAACCCAAGAGGGACAATTGTGAACTTATAATTCCCATAATAGGTACACAATGTTGTCCAATGACTATTGGCCTCATGAATGTAAAGTTGATGATACCCTAACTTGAGGTTTATCTCAAAGAACACTCTATCTCCCTTCATTTCATCAAACAAGTCATTGATCCTTGATAAGACATATAAGTTCTCCATCATCACCTTATTCAATTATTGGTAGCCAATGCACAAGTGAAGAGATCTATCCTTCTTATTGAAGATGAAGAATGCTCCCCAAGGGGATACACTAGGAAAAATATATCCCTTAGCCAAAAACTCCAACTGAAAATCAAACTCGCTCAACTCCTAAGTAGTCATATGATACTATGCTCAAGAAATAGACTCAGTTTTTGGAGTGATCTCAATATATCAATCTATGTTGTACTTAGGTGGAATGCCTGGAATCTCACTAAAAAATAATTTTGCATACTTGCAAAGGAGTGGATGATCAACAATAAATACCCCTTGAATCTCACCCTCATCAAGATCACTCACTCAAACCACAAATAACTGACACCCTTGTCTCATACTCTTCTTTAACTACATAGTTGAGATCATGCAAAGTGAAATTGGTCTCTAAGCCCCTACTAGCTCCACTCACCTACCTATGTCATCCATAACTATACCAACTTGCACTAGAATCTATAAAATCATGGCAGGAAGCCAAAATATCCATACAAAACACAAATCCATAAGATCCCAATAGTAGGACATGAAGATCAAAAGTGGTAGTGAAGGTGCAAAATATAACACATAACCAAAAACTACAATCTACTACCACCTTATAATCTATGGCCAACCCAACCTACCAGTTATCATCCTACCTTGCTACCACTAGACCACATTTATTCACATGGAAATGTGAATAAAGAAATCAACAGAACTAGATTCAATTAAAATAGAGGTAGAGATACCACACAACACACCCGAGGTCTCAATAATGGTTTCTTGATGCTCAACCCAATGGTTATCAACCCTTATAAACTCGTGAGATCTATACCTACATCCCCCATAATAGGTTCTAAAGTAAATATCTTTGTACTTGGGTTTGATAGTGATATTTGAGGACAATGGGATGCTATGTGACCATGCTATCAACAAGAGAAACATCCTTGGTCTCTATAGATACTTTCTATAGAAGATGCACTGGAATTTTGAAAACTATCCAGGTGTTATCACTTTGCTACACATTTTGAGTTGGTTGACTATGTTGGGACCATTTTATGTTACAATACTAGCTACGACCCTTACTAGCCAGAGTCCCTACACTACAACCACTCTATCGGTCCTAAGAAGATATTTGTCTTTGTTGCTATTGTCTTGACATGGAGGGGGTGGTTAGTTTCATCGATGATCTTGTGGGATGTGATTATGTGCATTTTGTGCTAAACCTAAGGGAGGTGCACTACCTATCTATACTCCTATATACCCTCCAAGTCCCTTGTCCACAATCTTCTACTATCATTTCCTTCTCTACAATCTCCAAGATTTTGGGCTAAAAAAATAAACTCCACCACCAATGCAAGCATTAAGACCCTAAATAAAATATTGTACAAGCATAGGGTCATCATCAGATATGTTGGCATACTACTTAATCTAAAAGAACTTATTCTCACTTTGACCAAAATTTATGGCCATCTACCGCAACACATTAAACTCATTATCATTCCTATGATGAGAGTGCTTAGATAGGAAACATGCTCATAATCGCTTAAGAAAGAACTCTCATGCTCGGAATCGCTCAAGAAAGTCCTCGCATTAAATCTATGTGATAAATATATGGAGCTTCTCATCCTCTATACACCACCAAGTAGATGTGAAACCCCTCACGTGCATTATGGAACATCATGCCTTCATGTTCCTCCTATATGGATGCATAGAAAATAAAATTTTGAGGTCTATCAACTATTTCTCAGCCTCTATACCATTGAAAGATCCATCAAAGGTAGGTGGGTGTGACCTCAAAAGGTCTCTCAAATGATTTTCCAAAATAACATCCTCATCCTCCACTACCCGATATCTCTTTCCAGGAATATATTTCCCTCTCCTGAAATCAACTCCAAAACCACTCAAGCTACAAGAACTCTCTCTCTCTCTCTCTCTCTCTCTCGGTCAGTCCAACAACTCTTATCTGATGGGTGGGAATCATCATGCTATGATATATTTTATCTAGGTCCCAACCATGCAATGATCTCTTGTAATATATTAAGGACCTAAGTGTTGGAAATGAGTTGAGTAACTGAGAGGGGACAGGTGAATTAGTTACCACAAAAAAAAAATCCAAGTCCCTTAGATGTCTTAAACAAACTTATCAATGTTACTCAGTTAACATAGATATTATGTTGTCACTCGGTTAACAAAGTAAATCTTAAGATATTAACTGTGATGATCCTTTAATGATTAAATGTAGAAACATAAATCATAAAGTAAATAGCATGTACACAGATAACACCAAGATTTAACGTGGAAACCCAATTCAGAAAAAACTACCAATTGCAACTAGTCACTGTTTTTCACTCTTTTGAAGTGAGTCCTGTTAGGAGCCAACCTTGTTAAAGGTTACAATAACACATGGTTAGGTGTGACCATGTTAGAGGATTTAATCACCCTGTAAGGAGTGGCATTGTTAGAGTTCTTCAAACACTTCAATATAGAAATGTCACCTTGTGAGAGGATTTACAAAAGACTGTTAAGTCTACTCTTTTAGGAGATTTAGATCATTGCTACAATTGTTAGAGAGTAATAATGGATTGAACTATTTTAAGAAGCAACTGTCTTTGCTGATTCAGATCTCTGCTCTGGGTTTAAACACTTGGTCCCCACTGATCGAATATTTTTTTGCAACTCTGTATGTTCTATCCTCAATCAGAATCCCATCTGATTTCGCCTCCACACTTCATATCAAAACTCTTCTCTTACACTTTAACACATTCAATCCAAACTTGACCTTATATATACGATAAGCCTTCTCAAGTCGGCTTGAATATCCTTCCAAATAATCAATAAAAATTAATTTTGTCAGCTACGTATAACCTATTAAATAGAAAGTGTAAATTGTTGTTAGTCGGCTGACACTAAATATATAACTCAGTTAACACTGTAATCCTTCAATGCCCGACCGTTACTGTAATGCCCGAGTGAACTCAGTTAGAATTGAAAATCACTTTGGCCTTCTTCAATGCCCGAGAGAGCTTGGCATACACTGACTATGCTCGATTTGGGTATAGACATTTGTGTAACATCATTACATTTGTGTAAACATCAATGACAATACACAATTGAATAATTGTCATCAACAATCTCCCTCTTTGGCATTGATGGCAACACAACATGTCATAATACAAAGAATTATAGAGCAACAACAATAAGTATAAAAATAAAATTCATTAATGTCCTTAGCTTCATTCTGATTCTCATCCAGAAAACTCCCTTTGTCTTCACAATCTCTCAAGAAACTCTCCCTTATACATTAATCTTTGTTTCCGATAAGATTTCTCCCTCTGTCATTAATAGTCTTTTCTTCAATAATCTCTTTTGGCATGACATCAATAAAATCTCCCTCTTTGACAACCAATGCCAAAGACATTATCCAATACGCATCCAATGAAGTTGTAATGTACCTGATGTACTGATTTATATGCAATAAGCTCTAAAAATCTGCATCAACATGTAAAATCTGTTATGTAGGTCGGTTGATGCATCACTAAACTGCGTTTTAGTGAGCTTCAGTTAGGGGAATCACCCCTAACTTTCCTCTAAGATACAAAAATGCATCCTTAGGTAACGGTTTTATGAATATGTCTGCAATTTTTTCTTTAGTGTTCACATATTCCAATCTTACTTTCTTGTCCTGAACCAATTCTCTCAAGAATGATACTTTATTGCAATATGTTTAGTCTTAGTATGCATCACAGGGTTCTTTGAAATGTTAATAGCACTAGTGTTGTCACAGTAGATAATAGTTGGTTCTTTCATTTCCTCCTTCATACCTGACAACAGTTGTTTAAACCATATGATATTTGAACAATTCACTACTGCAGCAACATACTCTGTCTTTGTTGTAGACTGAGAAATGACGTTTTGTTTCTTTCTTGTCCAGAAGACTAACCTCTTTCCAAGAAATAATGTTCCACCACTGGTGCTCTTCCTATCATCAACACTTCATGCCCAATCAACATCAGTAAAAGTCTTCAAATCAAATTTTCCTCCTTTCTTATACCATAATCCAAAATCTTCAGTACCCTTAAGATATCTCAAAATCCTTTTGATAGCCATTAAGTGATTCTCTCTAGGATTAGCTGAAAACCTTGCAACAATACCGACTGCTAATGCAATATCAGGTCTAGTGTGAACAACATATTGAAGTTTACCAATCATAGATCTGTAGGTAGTCTGATTTACCTCCTTTGAATCATCATCCTTAGACAACTTATGTCCAGTAGACATAGGTGTCCCAACTGGTCTGGAATCTTCCATCCCAAATTTCTTCAGTATCTTTTTTATGTATTTAGACTAAGTAATATACATACCATACTTCATCTGATGAACTTGTAAACCAAAAAAGAATTTGATTTCTCCAAACATAGACATCTCAAATTCCTTACTCATAGCTTTGGAGAATGCTTTGCATAAATCATCATGTCTAGTAAATAGTATGTCATCAACAAACATCTCTGCTCATAGTATCTTGTTATGAGGTCCTTCTTTGATGTACAAGCTACTATTGTCATTAGTTCTTTGAAATCCAATACTTATCAAGTAACCATGTAATATTTCATACTAGGCTCTAGGGGCTTGCTTCAATCCATACAAGGTTTTGTGCAATTTGAAAACCATATTCCTTTTGTTAGGATCTATAAAACCTTCATGTTGCTCAATATAGACTTCCTCTTCAAGAATTCCATTCAAGAATGCAGATTTTACATCCATTTGATATACCTTGAATCCTTTTTGTGCAGCATATGCTAGAAGAGTTTTGACTCCTTCAAGTCTTGCAACAGGAGAAAAAGTTTCTCCATAATCAATACCCTCTTCTTGAGCATATCCTTTACATACTAATCTTGCTTTATTTCTGGAAAATTCACCTTTTTCATTCATCTTGTTTCTGAAAAACCACTTAGTACCAACCTCATTCTTATCTTTTGGTCTAGGTACAAGAGTCTAGGTTTTGTTCTTTTCTATCTGCTCAATCTATCCATTCATTGCTTCTATCCAAATTTCATCATTCAATGCATATTTAATAGTTCTAGGTTCAATTTCACTAAGCAAACATGTACCTTTGATTATGTTCCTTGTCATTATACCTTATGTCTGATCTCCAATTATTTTTTTGGGTGGATGATGCCTTCTGACATATTTTGTAAGTATAGGTTCCTTCCTCTTTGATTCTGGGCTTGCTCCACTATGTTCATCGTGCTCAAATATTTTGTTCTATTCTTCTGATTGATACTCGGGTTCCACAGTCTGAGACTCGGGTGCCTCTGTCTGTGAATCAGGTGCCTCTGTCTGCGACTCGATTTCTTCAGTTTGAGATTCGGTTCCCTCTGTCTGTGACTCAGTTTCAACATTTAGAAGCTTGGGTTGCAACAAGGTTTGTGTTGATGAAATCAGTGGTTGACATATTGGTTGTTGTCCAATCACCATTTCCTGTGTCTTAGGTATAGTATCAGGTTCATAATTTAGAAAGTTCATATAGTCCTCAAGCTCTTTACTGCTCTATTCTTCATTTCTCTCTCCAAACTCATCAATATTTACATGTACACTTTCTATGACTTTGTGAGTAGTAAGATTCAAACATTTATATGCTTTGCTTTTACAGGAGTAGCCTAGGAATATACCTTCATCACCTTTTACATCAAATTTTCTATTTCTTTCTTCCTTCAATATGTAACATTTACTTCCAAATACTTTGAAATAATGAAAATTAGGTTTATAGCCATACCATAATTCAAAAGGTGTCTTCTCAGTACCTTTCTTCAGTTGAACTTGGTTCAAGGTGTAAATTGCAGTGCTGGTGGCTTCCTTCCAGTATTTGGTAGCAACATTCTTTTCAATCATCAAGGTTCTTGCACAATCCATAATAGATCTGTTCCTTCTTTCTGCTATACCATTTTGTTGTGGTGTACCTAGGGCAGATACTTGTCTCTTGATTCCTCTTTCATTGCAGAATTCATTGAACTCATTAGAAATGAATTCACCTCCTCTGTCAAATATTAGGCATTTAAGTTTCCTTCTTGTTTTCTTCTCAACTCTGGAAAGGTACCACTTTAACTTCTGAAAAGATTCTAATTTTTCTTTGAGAAACATAACAGTTATCATTCTAGAATGGTCATCAACAAATAGTGTTAAGGTTTGACAGATCCGGAGCAATATAAGTATAAACAGTTAGATGCAGAAAACAATAGAAGAATAAAACTTAACACATATAACACACAAATTTAACGTGGTTCACCTAAAACCTGGGCTACGTCTACCTACACAGTCACCCAACCTTTCTTATTAGCCAGTAAAAAAAATAGTAAACCAACATTACAATGCATTATGCATCTCAGTCGCTTATAACATGTGTTTTAGGGCAACCTCTAAAATGAACCATTTTAGGGTTTTACAATATCAACACCCACTACATGATCAGTCACCACAATATCAAAAAATAGAATGAAATAATTCTCACCTGTGTAACTTGTTGTTCCAATTGGTCCACACAAATCAGTATGCACTAACTCCAAGCCTTCTTCTGTATTGTAATTCTTGCTCTTGAAACTGGTTTTTCACATCTTCCCAATTTGACATTGTTTGCATATTGCCAATTCGGGTTTCTTCAAAATAGGAATACCTCTTACTTTTTGTTCTTTCTTATGTTGATCAGGTTATCAATATTCACATGACACAACCTCTTATGCTATAACCAGATTTCTTGTACTTGTGCAATAAAACATGAACTTTCATTGAGATCAAGATAAAATAGATTACCTTTTATTTTCCTACCAGTTCCAACTAGGTTTCCCTTACCATCTAGGAGCTTGGCCTTACCATTCATGAATTCTACCTTAAAACCAATTTTATTCAGTTGTGCCACACTTAGTAGATTACGCCTTAGTCCTTCAACCCAATAAGCATTATCACATTTGATTCCTTCAGTTAAAGTAATACAACCTTTACCTTTCACATAGCAAGGTTCATCATTCCCAAAACTGACACTCCCACCATCATAGTGCTCAAGATGTTCAAATTTGGTTTTATCACCAGTCATGTGGTGAGAACAACCACTATCAATTATCCAAGTGTCATTCTTGCTAATATGAGAGTAAAGTGCAATCTTTTCATTATCTGACTCATCCTTAATAGCAATGTAAACCATTTCATCTTCATCTTCATCACTATCAAAATCTTTAGCAATATAACAACATTTCTTACCTTTGTCCTTGTAGCTTTTGTAATTTTTGAAATATTTCTTGCCTTTGCACTTGTTGAAATTTCTCTCACCTTTGTTTTCCTTGTTTGGACACTTAGCAACAATATGACCAACCTTATCACCTGAAAAGAAAGTCAATGGAATTCTTCCTTTGTACTGTCATTTTCCTTCTGCATCTCTCTTTGCAAGTAATGCTTCAATGATTTCCAGATCTTCATCATCAGAATCATCATCACTATCACTGTCAATCTATTTTCCTTTCATCTTACCAAGGTTTAATTTAGTTTTGAATGCAGACTCAAGATTGCTAGGATTAGGAGAATAATTGTCAAAATTGTCTAACTCAAAATTTGTAAGTCTTCCAACCAATCCATCTAGAGTTATATCATTACTGCATCTCATCTCTTGAATAGATGAAACTCTATTTGCATAGATAGGAAGTAAATTTCTCAATACCTTACTGACCACTTTTTTGTCTTCAATTGTTCCACCGGCAGCTCTGATTGCACTAACACTTTTCTTGATTCTTTCACTATATTTTGTAATGTCTTCTCCTTCTTTCATTTTCATCTAATCAAACAAACCTCTGATACTTTTTGTTTTGGCTCTCTTTACATTGTCATCTCCTTTATAGATTTCATGTATTTTCTTCCACATATCATAGGCAGTAGGGCAGTCCTTGACCTCGTCAAATTTGGAATAGCTGAGTGAAGAAGCTATGTCAATCATCATTATGTTATGATGCTTTGTGTCCACCATCTAATCCAAGACATAGGTCTCAATGGTTCCACACACTTGTGATCCAAGAATTGCAAACTAGTATCTCCAATAGTAGATATTGTACACATAAAAGTAGTGCACTTCTATGAATCCTTACATGCAAGGAAACTCAAGAATGAGCCCTCACAAATCGATCCATAGCTCTTTATGCATAGAGTTGCAAAATTTGTAAAATTGCTCTCAGCTAGAGCTATAAACTCATGACCTTGCCAATAAACCATATAATAAGAGATTCACAATGAAAACAAGGGCAAGAATGTCAACATCTCCAATGAAACCAAATGTATGCAATGCAATGCAAATCTATATGACAATGCAAGTTAATCTATTGCATAAAAGGAAATCTAAGCTAAGAATGTCATGATAATGCAAGAAATGAAACTATGATAACATGTAAATGCAAAACCCAAGAATGCTCCAAATCTTCAAAAAGCTCCAAAGTGACCTAGAAAATTTGCAGCATAACATTAGCATCAAAAACCTAAGATCTGAAAATGAAGAAGAGAGCTCTCCTTTTATAAGAAGTGAGATGAAATGGACCATTGAGATTAAGAGGCAAAAGTCTTAATCAAGGGTGGAGAAAAATGGAAGCTTGATCCTTGTGCACAAATATCCT
>MU225377.1:449116-461752 GCA_018584345.1 Thuja plicata
ACTTAATATATTAAATATAATTCAAACTCGCGTAATTGACTTCGAAAAACCCACCTTTAAAGGATTTTCAAAGAATATGCAGTCAGCCTGAAAAACCCCACCTTTTACATCATAACTTGAGTTGTACCACTCCGTTTGATGCCTAAGTTAGCTCGAAACGAGCGTATTTCGAAGGGCTACTGACTCAAGGGAAAAACAGAGATTAAATGCCAACAAAAGAAGAAGAAAAACAAAGAAAAAGGCTTAAGAATGCAAGAAATGTATGTGATAAAGAATTCTTCAGGGATGACGAATTATTTCTATTATCACTCTATTCAGGACATTCAAAACAAAGAGAATACCACTACGGTATGACAAGAAAATTCTGTAGGGTTGCCACAAATTTGTGATCTCAAATTTGAGGACAACACCATTTAAATTAGTTGTTAAAGTGAAACGATCAGGATTACAACAATCCATGTATACTCCCAATAACAACTTTGATGTGTCCATGACCTCCAGCCAAGATAATAACAGGAAAATATTATTAAAGATGTTT
This sequence comes from Thuja plicata, assembly GCA_018584345.1. Taxonomy (NCBI): domain Eukaryota; kingdom Viridiplantae; phylum Streptophyta; class Pinopsida; order Cupressales; family Cupressaceae; genus Thuja; species Thuja plicata. The sequence continues at coordinate 449,655 of MU225377.1, forward strand.
ATTTAAAGCTTAACTAGATTTGCCTCCTCGTCATTCCAAAAGGCACCTTTGTTCTCCATGAATTGCATCCCTTTTGTCTTAATATTAGACTTTGCGGCCTGGAAGGTAGAGGGCAGATATCAATGGTGGTTAGAAATGACACATCTAGTAGGTTAAATAATGACTATTGTTTCCAAAGTTCCTAGCAGTCATTAAAAATATTTATCCATGCCCAACTCCCAACCAATTTATCATTCAATGCTTAACCTATTACTCACAGCTCTTATACTTAAAGTTTAATGGCAAGGAGAACATTAAAAAACCCAACAATTTTATAACAAAAAAAAAACGTGTTTAACACTCTTGTGACTTGGGTTCCTTAAAAATGGTGGCTAACACTAGTAATGCAAAAAAATCATCCAATCTTTAATTACACTTTTCCTTTTATCATCATTTTTTCCACAAAATGATCAACTTTGATTGAATCCACTATTCACTAGGAAGAGATTCTTCTCTAAAACCAAATTTCCTTAGCGTTTTCATCCTAGAATTTCAACTAGAGCAATATGTCCAAACTTTCACATTAGAAGTATTTTCCAAAAGATATGAAATTGTCCTTTACAAACCCCTTTTATACTCTCCTATCAAAAGTATGAGAATTTTGTTTTATTTCTTCAAAAAGCGACTTCTTTATTTGAATTCTCTATTTGGGTTCTGAAATAAATCATTTTAATAAAATGCTCAACTTCATAAAATAATTAATTAATTGTCCATAAAATAATGATTTAAGACAATTTAATTTATTAAATATTTCCTTACTAGATTCCTAATTAGCCTACGGGAATTAAATAAGCTAAGGATCTTCACCAAACACTCACTCCCGAGAAAGGGAGATTATAGCTAAGGATGGAAAGATATCTTAGGAATTTTCTATACTATGGAAAAATAACTCAGCCAATCAAGTTCAACATCCATCACTATCATAGATAGTTAGAGCGCATTTAATAAGAGCAATCTCGTCAAGTACCTAAGGATGTGACTATATATATATATATATATATATATATATATATATATATATATAATTCCTCATGACCACACAAATAATCCTCCCAACTCCTATCTTTAGAATTTTTCAAATAGCGATTGGCATCTATCAAACCATAGTCACTAATGTGAAATATGGATTTGAAGATGGAGATGGGAATGTTGTTTTGAAATACAATACTACAGCATGACTAAGGGTATGCCTATATTACATTCATGTATAGTCACTAATGGGAGAACAAGTACAGAACAAGGTTGTCTCTAACCCTAAACCCAAATGTCATGGTGGTCAAAACTGAAAGGTCACAAAAACTCCTTCATAGCTGGCTTTTTAGTTCATGTAATTCCCTTCTACTATATATAGCTTCAACTCTATGATGGAGCCAAGTCCACAACAAGATCTCTTAAGATAACCATCATTTAGCTCATCATAAACTATGCAAAGATGCACTCAGTTGAGGTCATTTGGTTGAAAAATTGACAACATATGATAATACCTAAAACGAGTCACACTCATTTATACTTAACTGACTTGAATCCTAAACTGCATATTGGACCAAGTAATTGTAGCCCAATTTTACCAACTCGTAAAAAGAGCAAAATGATAGATGGTCGCCTTATCAACGACACCTTCACAAAACAAGTTCTAGAAGTTATTCTTCCACAACATTAAGTACTAAAAATACTCTTCTCAAAGATTACTTTGGATGGGATTTTCCTATGTAAGCCCTTGTAATGCATTTTCTCTGAGATGGAAAAATTTGAGGTGAAATCCCTTGTTGCTCTTTCCACTCATGGGATTAGCCATAGTGGATCATGTTGAGAGACTCTATGACAACATCACATTGAGTGACTCTGTGATGGGAGCTTGTGTTTATTTCACACATGGGAGTAGCCATGGTGAAAATCATGTTGAGTGACTCCATGATGCTATCACGTTGAGAGACTCCATGGTAAAGTTTTGGTTTCTTTCACAATGGGTGTAGTCATTGTGACTGCCATGTTGAGAGACTCCATGACATGAGAATCTGGAAAAATATCTCCTTTGCTAAGAGGGATTGTTAATGTTTGTAGATGCAGGAGTCATTTTTTATACCAGTGATGACTCCATCAATGTACAGGTTGTATGAATGTGTTGCCTATTCACTGCGATGTCTAATTCTTCCCTATGGTCAGGTGACTTAGACTGTGAAGAGTATTTGAACATTTATCTTCTTGAAGATTTATTTCTTCCGCTTCAGCTTATGTAACGTCATTCTCTTGGTAATTGTCGTTTGGTTGTGTCTCATGGCAGTCAGGTATCTAAACGGCCTTCATTCATTATGTCAGCATTCAATGTTGAAGAGTGATATTCTAGCGTAACTCTGGGAATTCGAAGGGTCTCATGTAATGTAACCGTTTATCATCGTAGAGACTCAAGTTCGTGACTGAAGAGTCTTCCGGTTTCAAGATATAAACCACCGTCTAATTTCGTAACTACTATTTGTTCGGCTGGTCACGAAAGACAAAGAATTTGGATACCCTTTTTCTTTGCAGAGTATGGTCATTGTTCTGTGGTAGAAGCTTATATTTTTCATATATGGTATTTGTGGTGATTGTGTGAAGGCATCGATTTGGATATTGTTCAGAGATTCTGCATCTACAGTGAATGATTATTAATGTTCATCATGTATGTTTATCTGTGTCTTGGTAGTCACCGTGTATAGTGCTAAGTCTAGTGTGAGCATTCTGTAGATGTTTATAGTGTTATATATCGTGACTATTCAAGTTCCAACTTATACTGTCTTTACTCTGAGCGATCAGTATTGTGTGAATACATATATTCTTTTGTGTTAAGGTGATCTGAGTCAATATCATTGTAAGGAGAAAACTGTGTGGAGTTCTTTTACGATGTGTAGTTTAAGATTCGAGCTTTGTATCAGGACTATTATTATTTCAATAAAGGAGAACTTTTTCTATGGCTGGGTTTTTCCCTCGAGTAGGAGGGTTTTCCCAGGGTATCTCTGGTGTTCTTGTGTTCTTGATTTATCTGATCTTTGTTTGATGCATTTCGGGTTCAAAATATTAACATCGTATCAAAGCGAGGTTTAAGGAAAGATCCATAACCAGATTTATGCAAGTGCATGAAGATTCAGAGGGAGCTTGAGCGGCAAATGGAGAGCGCCTAGTCCTTTGCAGAGGATTAGCAAGCTCAAGAAGCGTAGTGGCTTCGAAAGCTCATTTTTTGGTCAAATATTGGAGACAATTGTAATTTATTGTGATAATCAAAGCCGTGAGGATGTTGCACCTGCTGAGAGGGAGTCTTTGCTGAGCTGGAGTATCAAGATTCATCAGTTTTTATTATGTGTTGTAAATTTGTAATGCATTTTTCTCTGAGACAGAGAAATTTAACGTGAAAGCCCTTGTAATGCATTTTTCTCTAAGAAGGAGAAATTTGAGGTGAAAGCCCTTGTTGTTCTTTCCACTCATGGGAGTAGCCATAGTGGATGTCATGTTGAGAGTTGCATGACAACATCATGTTGAGTAACTCCGTGATGGGAGCTTGTGCTTATTTCACACATGGGACTTGTCATGGTGAACATCATGTTGAGTATCACGTTGAGAGACTCCGTGATAAAGTTTTGGTTTCTTTCACAATGGGTGTAGGCATTGTGACTGTCATGTTGAGAGACTCCATGACATGAGAATCTGGAAAAACATCTCCTTTGCTAAGAGGGAGTGATAGTGTTCGTAGCTACAGGAGACATTTTTTATACCAGTGATGACTCCATCAGCGTACAGGTTGTATGAATGTGTTGCCTATTCACTGCGATGTCTAATTCTTCCCTATAGTCAGGTGACTTCGACTGTGAAGAGTATTTGAACATTTATCTATTTGAAGTCATTTCTGCCACTCCAGCTTATGTAACATCATTCTCTTGGTAATTATCGTTTGGCTGTGTCTCGCGGCAGTCGGGTATCTAAACGGCCTTCATTCATTATGTCGGCATTCAATGTTGAAGAGTGATATTCTAGCGTAACTCTGGGAATTCGAAGGGTCTCATGTAATGTAACCGTTTATCATCGTAGAGACTCAAGTTCGTGACAAAAGAGTCTTCCGGTTTCAAGATATAAATCACCGTCTACTTTCGTAATTACTATTGGTTCAGCTGGTCACGCAAGACAAAGAATTTGGATACCATTTTTCTTTGCAGAGTATGCTCATCATTCTGTGGTGGAAGCTTTTATTTTTCATATATGGGATTTGTGGTGATTGTGTGAAGGCGTCAATTTGGATATTGTTCAGAAATTCTACATCTACAGAGAATGATTATTAATGTTCATTGTGTATGTTTATCTATGTCTTGGTAGTCACCGTGTATAGTGCTAAGTCTGGTGTGAGCATTATGTAGATGTTTATAGTGTTATATATCGTGAGTATTCAAGTTAAAGCTTACTATCTTTACTCTGCGCGATCAGCATTGTGTGAATACATATATTCTTCTGTGTGTGTTAAGGTGATCTGAGTCAATATCATTGTAAGGAGAAAACTGTGTGGAGTTCTTTTACAATGTGCAATTTAAGATTCGGGCTTTGTATCAGGACTACTATTATTTTTCAATAAAGGAGAACTTTTTGCGTGGCTGGATTTTTCCCTCAAGTAGGAGGGTTTTCCCAGGGTATCTCTAGTGTTCTTGTGTTCCTGATTTATCTGATCTTTGTTTTATGCATTTCTGGTTCAAAACATTAACAGGGCAGTGATCCTTCCATTGCACTGCCTATGTCCTTACTAGGTAAACACTGCTGGAGGCACTACAGAGATCACAGTGTTAACCTAGCAATTGTTTTGTGATGCTTCCAACGAGGATTCTAACTCAACAATCCAAATCTTCTTCTGCCAATAAGGGCCAACATTCACCTTGGTGCTCAGCTAGCCTATTAAAACTTTGAATCTAATGGAGCCACAAACAACTCGAGAACATTTAGCGGTCTATAATTGACAACCATAGTACCTAATGGATAACATATTGCTAACAAGTTAGCAACTAAATTATCTAAAGAAGTATTACATGGAAGAATGAACTAAAATATACCCTTTGTGTGTTTTAAGAAATCAAGCATGAATCACAATACCTTCCAGTCTGGTTGATAGTTGCTTGAATTGGAACTGAGATTACTAGTGATTTTGCGCCTTAACCCTTCAATCTCTGAGTAAACAACATAGATACCACAAAGCAGCATGAATTAGATGCTTTAATGCAGTACATATAGTAACTTCCAAAAGTTACCTGTCAATTTACTAATATATTAATTGACATTTAAAGCATAAAATTTCAGAAAGTTTTCCAGGACACAACTAACCATTTTCACCGGGCCTTAGGCGCCCACCAGGCAGCTTGATGATTTTATTTCCTTTCTGTAAAAGCAGTATGTGTGGACATTCATATTCATGTACCTGCAAAACATGGAAGACATGTCAATTAGACAATCAACGAAGATAGATTTACTCAAAAATGGCAGATATCACTCAACTAATCATTTCCAAAAAGCACTTCTTAAAGATATGTTGTACTTTGGATAATGTTGATAATAATCTTTGACAGAACCTCAGGTTTTTGAGAGGGTCTAACCCATTGGACCAAATCTGCTAATAGCAGGTTAGCGAATTCACCATGATATCAGCCCTTATTTTCGTCATGTAAACTCTGTTTGTCAGCCTAAGTGCTTTCAAAAGCATGATGGGTGTAATTAGTATTGACTGGTAATGCCTTGGATTGAGATGCTGTCACTAATTGTATTACCGATTATAAATTTGACTGTGCAGCAAGTTTTGTAGACTTTTTAAGCTGTTATTTTAAATCCTAGAATATGAAGACTCAAGAGTGGGTGTCACTGTCTCAATATTGTATGATACTGTGATGTATCAGATTTTGAAATTCTTTGAACACTGGGCATGAGTTATTCATTTACATGATTTTCATGGTCTATTTTTGTCATTATGCATGAATGTGTATGTTATATAGATTTAAACATATTGAAATCCAAAACTTTGGAGAACCATTCACCTTCTCCAACCTACTGACCATTTTGAACCTTGTTTCCATGCTTGGTGTGCAGAGTCCGGTAGAATATCAGAGACTTGTATTAAAAATGGATTTTTATAAGCAACACAGCAGTAGAAAACTAAATTTAACCTTAGAAAAACTTGCAAAACAATACAAACCCTCCTCTCTCTAACACTAACAATGGAAAAATCCACTCTCCACTTTTTAGTTTCATTTCACCTTTCATGAGAGAACTACTGCATTAAAAAGTTGCAAAAGCATCAGAGACGATTCTGGAGGTCTAAAAGTCCTCTTCACTATCATTTTAGTGACAGAAAAATCTTAGCTGTTCCGAGAAAAACAGAAAAACATCAGATCAACGTTTATGGCTGTTTCTCTAAGTGATACCTTTTGAGGGAATGCATTTATTCTTTATGGTCAACAGGGGAGAGGGTTCCAAAGGGAGATCATACAAAAAGTACAATGATATTCTCAAATTGGAAGTTGTTCAGAAAATCACTCTACAACTGAAATTTTCTTATCATTAAAATCAATTCTTGATTTCTGTCATGTAAACCAGTCCCAATGAATTCCTGAACTTAGGAACATAATTAAATAAATGATACATAGAAAAAATATACTAACCAGAAATATCCCTTCCACAGATCTCCGTATACCTTCTCTTGTGTAACTGAGAATAAGTCAAAAGGGAACATATGAGACAGATCAATACTACAACTGAAATTGGAAAACTACAAATTAATCTCAATGTCAGCATGCTCTTCACTTTTTGAGTTATACAGTTGTTGATCTCGAGTATATCTGAAAGAAAGTCGTGTAATTGTTATTTGTATATCAAGCATAAATATCATAAATATACAATAATTGATAACCATCAATTTGACTTAAACATTCAAAATTCTTACCAATCTGAAATCTAGTATACTTAAAAAGAATTTTGTTCTAGCAACAGGAAAGTTACAGACATGAAAGACTACAAATTCAGAGGACATAGATTGGTGAAAAAATAATCAAAAGGAATGATAACCAAAAATAATTTCATTAGTTCTTAAAACACTTTGTGATTTCAATAACAATTAGCTACAAACCATGGTAAACAGGATATATTGAAAATAAGTTTAAATAACAAAAAGTCTAAAAGACGTGAGAGCCTCCAAATGAAATTTACAAATATCCAATTGAGCTTTTATGATGCTTCTTAAGATAATCATGGCCTGTAAGGGGTGGAGAAAGTTTAAGAAACCACCAAGGATGATATATGTTTCTGTTCTAGAACCTTGGCATAAACCTAATTATGTGGATGAAAGGGAAACATTGGTGGAAAGCAATGAACTTGTAAAACTATTAGAATGATTTCTAATATGTTGATAGCCTGGGGAACAACACACACCTCATTGAAAACATTGACAGCATATTTATCAATATAAACTTGCAATGATACTAAATCCATACCAAGGATTATATATCATCGGTACAGATATTTCAAAAAAGTGAGAAAAAACAAAACGCCATAACCACTGTCCATAGAGAGAGAAAGAAATTATAGTAATGTTCAAAAGTGAACAAAATAAGTCAATAGGACTCAGAAATACAACTACAGATGACAGCAAGAGGAAACCAAAAAGAGGCTCCAAAAAAAGCTACAAACTAATAGATAATTAAAAGAAAAACAAATACTGAAAGTACTTTAACCTAGAGTAGGGAAACCCTATTCCTATCAAAAGAGGAAGATCCCATGAGACCGCCAAGATGACTATAGATAGTCGATAGGACTCATTGTCAAAGAATATAGAATCAGGGTGCCTGAAAGCCAAAGCGGAGGAAGTAGGTGTAATCTGTATCAACAGAAGAGGAACCAAACCCTCACCGATAACTATGAAAACGTTGATACAAGATCCAATGATGTCCCCTATAAGATTAACATGGAGCTATAGTTGACACTTTATATAGTTTCTGTTACTTAGTTCATTGTGCACTTGTCTATTTAAAGGGCAGGTATTCAAATATTAATCATAATGCATACATAGCCTCTTCTCTAAAATTTCATTCCAATGTAGTGTATTTCTTCTTGGTTTTAAATTTTAAAAAGCAGATGATGCAACATAGCTTTACTGCTCTGCAAGTCATTGGGTGCTCACTGGATTTCTTTTTGTTGTCAGTTTTTTGATGGTCAAATCACAATTTACTGCTATGGAGTTTCTACCATTTTTTTGTTGAGTTTCCACAAAGTTGCAGTCAAGTACTCGGCAAGTCTATGGAGCGTAGTCAAACCACGTAAAAATAGAGCCTAGACGCATAAAAAATGCTATTTTCACACTCCAATAATACAACTTTTTGCCTTTTTTTTAATTATGAAAATTGCATGCACCATGATGGTCTCAATTTGCAAAGGCCTTCATTTGGGCTTGACAGCAAGGGCTCTGCCCCTCAACCCTGCCCTGCACAGTGAAAGGGAACATGCAAGGGGCACTACCCCTTGACTCCACTAGGGGCACTACAAATCCCCACCAAACTCATTTGATACATTTTGTAACTATATTTTGCATAAAATTGATATTTTTTACAAAATTTAAATATTCTTAAGTTGCCAAGTTTTTGCTGAGTTGGAAAAATTTTGGTCTGTCAAGTTGAGTTTGAGCATGAAACTTATGATATGCAGCATTGAGAGTTCATATTCATTGTTCATATTTTTCTACATTGTGTTCACTTTAAGCACTTTGCTATAGGACAACTGTAAAATCTACTCACCGTGTTCTAAGAACTAACATGGAACTAGATCACATAAAATCTTCCAAATTTATATATGGAGTGAGTTGCAACATATGAGAGGGAGCCGTCAGATGTCTTTAACAGAGTGTGATTGTCTTGCTTCAACGATTGAAGCAATCAAGACCTATGAGAGGTTGTAAATCTAAGTTACATCCAGCTAATATATTTAGTTTCAGCATGTTCCAGGAGCTACAGGTATGATTAATCTTCACTCTCAATCTTATTGTAATGTGCCCTTTTTAAAATAAGATTTAATAATAAGCAATAAAAATGAGTAAACTATAAAAGAATTAAAAAAATAACATAATTAAAATTTAGTTAAGTTTAAAGAATGGTCAAAAGGCATGAAATAAAAAAATTCAACTCCCTCAAACATGACATATAAAAGGGAGAAGAGAACTTCATTTGGAGTAGGGGATAGGGAGGAAGTAAGAGAGAAGGGAGCATAGGAATTAAGGAAGAACGAATGGAAGAGGAAAGGAATAGAATAAGGAAGTGACTCTTTCAAAGGACAGCAATGATGAAGGGCTATGAAAAAATAAAGGGTGCTAATTATTAAGGGTTGTTACTCTCTCAAAGGGTAGCAAGTATGATAGGTTGTGACTCTCTCAAAGGAAAGCAATGATGAAGGGAAGTGACTCTTTCAAAGGGTGGTAATTATGAAAGGTTGTGACTCTCTCAAGGGTAGCAATTATGAAAGGTTGTGACTCTCTCAAAGGAAAACAATGATGAAAGGTTGTCTCTTTCAAAGCATGGTAATTATGAAGGATTGTCTCTCTCTCAATGTAATATCCCCGTCATTAAATAAAAATTGTATTTGGTGTCCCGATTGATTTATGTATATCTCGGGCCCATCTTTATTTTTATTTGGTCGTAGGTGTTTGTTGCTGTGTCGGCACTTGTCGTGCACCGCCGGGGGTTCCCTCCGATGGGGTATTTATGACCGGCGTGTAGGATGTTTTAGGTATGCAACTTGTTATTTTATTTTGTATTGCGAATTCCGGTTGGAGCTCTGTTCTCGCCATTTCGGAGGTGGAAGATCCTCCCTATTTGGTTTATTGCAGTTTCAGTGGGAGTAACTCCTCACCCTATTTTGATTTGCTCTCTAATCAAGATTGTTGTAGTCCAAAGTGCTTACATTATTGAAGATCGATTCGACATAATTCAAAGAGCTTTCTCTTGCATGTTCTTGTTATATTCCTGGTGTATCAATTCATTTGTTCTGCATCGACGACTTCACTCGTACTCCGTCCTTCCTACACCATTACTAATGTTAAGGCTTCGACCTTGAAAACGCGGCTACAAACCAAGATTTTTGTACACCGTGCGGCCTACTAGCATCACTGTACGGCAGAAGCCAAGTCCCTCTCCCCACACAGTACGGCCACCCAATACATTCACCGTACGTAAACTTACCCACACAGTACGGTCCCTCCCTTCACCGTACGACATCTCATCACTACCGTACGAAAATTCAACCACTGTACGATCCTCCTCGTACACTGTACCACCGTACGGCCTACTCCAGTTGATGTCCAAGTTGAGGATACTTGATACGGAGGGTAGTTGTATTCTCTGAGGGACTCGGGAACATTACAGTGGTATCAGAGCTGGTGACCTTGCCAGCCTGTGGAAAGTGAATGCAAGTTTATACCAGGAAAAGAAGGTGGTATCACTCAGTTGGTAGAATGGGGGATTCCCAAGATCCCACTACCGAAGTCATGTCTCTGCTAAGAGAGCTCACCAAAAATCAAGTCTAGATCAATGACACTCAGCGACTCATGGAGGAAACATTACGAAAATTGGCTGAAGGCAAAATTTCCGAAGAACACAATGAGCACAGCAACAATTCGGTTATGGGAAGGACAAATCCTCAACCCTCACGCCATCAACCCTCGATGCCAACTTTCCCTCCAAGAACTGAAACACCGCGCAGAGAACGGGAACCTACCTTCGAAGATATGCAAGAACAGTTACAGGAAGATTGGAGGAATGTAAATATGGAAGGGGATATATCTTACAAAGATTATGCTGAGTTGAGAATGAGGTACTCAGGCGGTGGAAACCGTGGTTACTACAATGATGACCTCAAAAGGAAGCTAGGCAAGGTGAATTTATCCCGGTTTGATGGATCTGAGTCAATCTTTGCATAGGCATGGGTGATGAAGGCGGACACATATTTCCAATTCAATCCGATGCCTGAAGAAGAAGCAATCAAACTTGTTGCACTCCACTTGGAGGTAGTGGCGCGCGAATGGTGGCATCATCGTATGGCAGAAGCCAAGTCCCTCTCCCCACATCGTACGTCACCCAATACATCCACCGTACGTAAACTTCCCCACACAGTATGGTCCCTCCCTTAACCGTACGACATCTCATCACTACCATACGGAAATTCAACCACTGTACGATCCTCTTTCGTACACCGTACGGCCTGCTCCAGTTGACGTCCAGGATGAGGATACTTGATACGGAGGGCAGTTGTTGTAATACCCACCTCTTAGTTTGCTTTTCAGTTTTGGATGCTGAACTCTTTTAGGCGTTTTGATGTATGTGTGGTTATTTCAGTTGATCTTAAGGATACTTATGTATACATTTCAGTATGTTATTGATCCATTATTATCATGTTGTATCTTCTGTGTATATGTGATTTAGGGTTATTTTATGATGCTTATGTATATGTTAGGATTTCATTTCGATTATGGTTTTCTAACAATACTAACCTTAGATTTACATGCACATGGATCATTGTATGTTTTGCGTTACTATTTGATGTGCTAGGTATGGTATGGGACAAAGTCGTAGTTACTTGCTTCGGCGAGATCCACACGATAACCTAGTCTCAACCATTGTTTGCTATATTAGATATGCATGTATGTTCGTCTTTGTTATGACAGGTTTGCATGTACCGGGCTACGTCTTCCCTGAATTGGCAGGAGTAAGCATGCCCTATCGCAATAATCTCAATGGTAAGAGAGGGGAGATAGTTTTTAGGTCCAAATCCTATTCTAAACCTAATTGTCCTAGTTAGTGGACAAGTATTCATATTGGCTACCTTACCGAATCCGTGTAATTGACAGGAATTCGTGTATCCCTTTCCTTGAGCATGTTTGATTTTGCTTATGTTTTGATTTCAAGTGCTTGATGTGATTATGTGGGTGTTATATCATGTTATTTATTTAATTGAATATTATTGTAATTAATTATTAAATATAGGGTATTTAATTAATTGAAAATTAAATTAAATACCTATGTTTA
>MU225377.1:461802-500145 GCA_018584345.1 Thuja plicata
ATTAATTATTAAATATAGGGTATTTAATTAATTGAAAATTAAATTAAATACCTATGTTTAATTGAAAGGTTAATTATAGTGCAATTATTGAATATTAGTATTTAATTGAATATTTAATTTGAAATTAGAGTAAATATGCATTTTATGATTTATTAAATAATTAAATATTAAGTTGCATGGATTATTATGATTTAAATATTTAAGTTATTTAATTTAATATTTTATTAATTTCATGTGCAAGTTCATTATTGAATTTAGAGTTTGAATTCAAAATGCAACTTGGGTTACTAAGTCAAAGTTGAGTTGTGCAAGTAATTAGATATTTTAATTATAATTAAAGATTTACTTTCAATTTTGGGAATTGAGTTCTTTTAGGAGTCATCTAGTGTGTTGTCATTAGAGTTTGCTTGATTAGGGGAAGTTGATCCTCATTAGGGGGATTCTTCTCTCATTTGAACATAACAGGTTTTTGGGAGCATTTTGGGAGAAGCTTTGGTGTGTGCTTGGTTTTGGAGCATAATTTGGGAAATTCATCTTACTTGGATTTTTGCATTGTGTTTCTCTCATCAGTTATTAAGGTAGGGTCTTGTTCATGTCAATTCTAGCTTTCGGATCCCCGTCTTCCATGTATCCGAAAAGCTAGGATCCTTTGTGTGGTCATTCCTTGTTTGTTTATTATGTGTTTTGATGATTTCATTTGGAAAATATGTTCTTAGATCAATTTGGTGTTTTTATTCAAGCTTGCATATCAGATTTGTGCTTGTGGGCATAAAGGGTTTCATTTCATAGCATTAGGTGTGAATGGGTATAAGGGTTTCTAGTTTGAAATTATTGTTGAAATATGTATTTTTGAAAACCTAGATCCTTGATTTTTAAATAAAAATATATATTAGCCTAGTAAAGAAATGTTGTCGAAATTTCGTTGGAAGAAACCTTGTGGAAAGCCCTTAAATGGGAAAAATTAAAATCCCTATAGTTAAGACTATAGAGGAAATTAAATTATTGCTTGGGAAATTAATAGCCTTGGAAAAATTATTGTTTAAAAAAAAATATATGCTCTCTGTAAAAATACAGAGTTAAAAATAAAATTTACACTAGTCCAAAAAAAAGAAAAAAAGGGGGAAAAGACAAAAATCCTCTTGTATGGATTTAATTTCGTTTTCGGAATTAATATTTAAAAATAAAATAAAAAACTGGTTTTAAGTAAAAACGCAATTGTTTTAATTTTAAAAAAAAAAGATTCAATAAAAAAAAAATTATTTAAAAAAAAAAATTTAAAAAGTAATGAGGCGGGGGCCACCAACTCCCCCCCTCCCCGTGCGCATGGCATCAAGCCGGCTTGGCAGCCAAGACTGCTGGCGCGGCAATCAAGGACTGCCGGCACGGCAGCCGGCCATGCTCGTCCCTTCTAAAGGGGAGCCGGTGCGGAAAACAGAGGGGTGGGGGCCACAGGACCCCCCCCCCCCCCCCCCCCCCCCCCAAAGTTTCGTTTTTTATTATATGTTTTTAAAAAAAATTAATTTAATTGATATTTGTTTATTGTGTTTTTTTTTTGTTTAGTTTAAATTAAATTTTAAATTCGTTTTTATATTAGTTTCTGTTGTATTTAAATTTGTTTAAATTAGTTTTAGGTTATTTAAATTTAGTTTTAATTAATTTTAAAGTTAGTTTACAAATTATGGAGTCATGTTATAAATTATTTAAACATTATTTAATATGGTTTTTCTATATATGTGTATATAAATTCCATTAATATATATAGAAATATATTAAATTATTTTAAATATGTTTAAACTTTATTTATTTTTCTGTTTTATTATTTAATGTTTAGCTTTAAATATGTTCTTAAAGACCATAAATGGTTGAGATGATAATTAAGGTGTTATGATCGGACGATCATTAAAGAGGACCTATGTAATGAAGTTGATTGTTAATGTTGACAGGTTAGGGGGTTGTTTTGACGAAGTTAAATGTTAATATTTATGGGATATTCATTTTAGTGAGATTTCATCATATGCAAGTTGTTTAATTAGGGAAAATAAGAGAACTAGTGTCGGATTAATATTGATGCCATTTAAATTATGTTTTCGTTTTGATATAATTATAGCTAACTTGGTAATTATTCCGTAGATGTATTTATATGCTGAATTTATAAATAGATCTATAGGATATGTTAACATTACCAATGTAGAGTATTTAATTATTTCTGGATAGTAATTTTAGTGAATAAATGAATTTGCATGATTAGGAATTATAAATTTGTTTATTCCTACGTTAACATTATATTTAAGTTTAAATGCCTTCTGAATATGGAATCATTGTACCATGATGTGCTTTGGGTGCGTGTTTAAATGAATTGAATGTTCTCTTATGTTATCATGCTTTCGGGTATCTGTTGGGCTAGACGACCCTAGGACTTAAATCCAGAGGTTTTTGGATTGTACTTTTTGTATGGTGTTACTGTGATAAGTAGTTATGATATATGATGACAACATAGTCTTGATATTCCTAGACCCAACCTAATTCAGTTATGAAGTATTGTTTGGTCTTGTGAGGACACTATGGATGTTTTAGGGTTATTGAGAACCTATGTGCACCTGAATGTACAGGATATGATTTGACTTATAATTTGTCCTTACGATACTCTTTTGTGAACCTAGGGTAGGTTACCTAGTTGTATGGTAGGAGGTGGCTTGCAATAAGTACCAGAGCCCACAAGTGGCTGCTAGGATTTGCTTATTGTAAGTAGTGGTAACAAGTGATAACATAATTAATCTAATTAGGATGCACTAGATTAAACTAATAAGATTAATGCCTCACCCATGCTTGAGCGCTAATATAGGCTAAGATGGAGGATGAGATGATGCTTGCCCCCTTTCGAGGTGCGGGTTCGGGCATCATTAGTGATCTTGTCTGTTTGAAAGGTCATTAATGTCGTGTATGGTCACTTGGGTGCCGAAATCCATTAAGGGATTGCTAGGACTTAACCCAAGGGTCAGACATACATGATGACACCTTCCTATATACAGCTTAGGTTATCCTACATGTGTCAGTACCTCTGGTGTCATCTAGTGTTCCTTGTTATGGTTTAGAGTGCTTCTAGGATCTTCCTTTGCATTTGAGTATGAGGTCATGTATACCTTGTTTGCATTTGTGTTGTATACCCCGTGTGATGGGCCTGTTACTGTCTCCTCAGCACGGTGGGAGTGGACCTTTGGTTCCACATGGTCGGGTGGTAGTGATTCTTATTACCACTGAGATTCCAACGGATTCTTCTTCATGCTTGGATGTTCCTTGTTGCAGTTTCATCTTCCTAGTCTTTTGGAGACTTGCTCAATTACTTGAGTTGTGTTTTGTACCATATGTACATATTGGTTATCATCCTTTGGAGGATGCATTGTATCGTTCACTATGTATTATTACATACACTGCGACTTGTGCAGTGGATGTTGATTAGGTAGTATACCTTATGGTATCGGATGTATATGTGATCTTTTATTATGGGATGTATGTATTGATTTCAAATTATGTACCTTTATGTTTGTTCCTTATTATTGTTAATCGTAGATTAGTTTGTTTAAGTAATTCTACGTCAAGGAACCCTCAAGAAATGTTATCTATGTATGAGTTGCATTTCATGTATGTCATGTACTTCATTGTGTTGCTTCCGCATTGTTATCATTAATGTTTGTAAACATTTTTTAAAAAAATATTCCATCAACTTAGTGTCTTGTTTAGGTTAAGTTCTCCTGGGTTCCTTGGCGGGGCATTACAGTTGTATTCTCCATGGGACTCAGGAACATTACAGTGGTATCAAAGCCAGGCCCATCCTCGTCGAACAAGACCTCAATGTAGTGTATTCTCCCCTTTCCCAGGCATCTATGCCCATGTTCCCACGACTCTTTGCCAGTAAAACAAAGGTTCCTCCTTCTGATTTCCTGTTTTGTTGCTTCATTCAACGATGGTTTCTTCGACTAGAATTTGTGGCCTTTCTCCTTCGAAGCCAAGGGAGATTTGGTGTGTGAATAATTCGGGGAGGATGAGGCCGATGATGTCGCCATGCTTTGGGTTTTCTTGATTGCTTCGGAAAGAGTGCTGGGGTTGAACCCTTTTACCCATCCCTTCAAAGGCTCCATTAGTCCATCCATGAATAGCACAATCTGCCCTCTTTCCGAAATATCTGTAACCAGTACAGATAGTCTTTGGAATTCAGTAATGTAACTGTCAACTGACCCGATTTGCCTCAGTTGTGCCAATTCAATGAAATTAAGTTCTGGATCTTTACCATCAAAACAATCTATAAGCCTTTCTATAAACTCGGCATAAGAGTTTACTTGGTCATGGCCGAGGGTAACCATACCGTCCAAATGTGAACTATGGAGTCACAGTCGTTGTTCACCAAAAAGTCCAAATGTGAATTTGAAATGACAGATATTATACCTAGGACATATTTTCAGTAGTTGAGGTGTTCAAGTGCATCAGGAAAAGATTCAAGCCATCCTGGTCTGGCCACCTCCAAGGACTCTCACGGATCTCCGTGGATTCTTTGGGTTATGCAGTTACTTCAGAAGGTTCATGAAGGGGTTCTCACAACTCAGTGCACCGTTGACAGTCTGACAAAGAAGGAATCATTCTAGTGGAATGAACAGGCACAACAAACTTTCGACAAACTGAAGAAAGCCATGAGTTCCTGTCTGGTTCTGGCACTACCAGATTTCACTCGGCCTTTCATTTTAGAGTGTGATGCATCCCGAGAAGGTATCGAGGTCGTGCTAATGCAAGACCGTCACCCGATTGCGTTTGAAAGTTGGAAGCTCTCGAGAGCAGAGAGGTTGTATTTCGTCTACGACAAAGAAATGCTTGTCATCATGCACGCCTTGATGAAATTTTGGCAGTACCTTGTCGGGCCAAATTCGTTGTTCGTACAGATCACAATAGCCTGAGGTACTTTCTGGAGTAGAGGGAGTTGAACGAAAGGCAACAAAAGTGGGTAAGCAAAATCCAGGCGCTCGATTTTGATATTGAATACGTGAAAGGGAAAAATAATGTCGTGGCGGACGCTTTATCAAGGAGGCCAGCCATATGCTCTTTGCCTCAGATTTGGACAAAGTGGGAGGCACACTTGTTGGTCGAATACTCCAAGAACACCTTTGCATGCCAACTGTTAGACGGTGAAGTACCTGATGACAGGTACAAAGTGGTTGACGACATCATTTATTACAAGGACAGAATTTATTTAACACCCGAGTCCAAGATTAAGGAGAAGATTTTAAGGGAGATGCACGACTCCCCATTGGTCGGGCATCTAGGGTACTTGAAGACCTACAGACAAATCAGGGAAAGGTTTTTATGGAAGGGGCTCAAGAACAACGTCCTACAGCATGTTCAGGAATGTGCTACCTGTCAACAAAACAAATTTGAACATGCCCTACCAGCTGGGCTGCTTCATCCGTTGTCAATCCCTGAGTAGAAGTGGGATAGTATTTCAATGGATTTCATTACCGGACTTCCCAAAGTGCAAGGGAAGGACTGTATCTTCGTAGTGGTCGACCGGCTAACGAAGTATGCACACTTCTTCGCTATTCTAGCTGGGTTCCAGACCGCCCAAGTAGCAAACTTGTTCTTCCATGAGGTATTCTGTCTTCATGGTCTCCCAGGGAACATAGTAAGCGATAGGGACAGCAACTTCCTCAATATTTTTTGGACAAAATTGTTTCATCTCGCAGGAACAAAATTATTACCAAGCACCAGCTATCATCCGCAGACTGATGGACAGACAAAGATTGTGAATAAGTGGCTGGAAGGGTACCTCAAGAACTACGTCTCAGCACAACAGAAGGCATGGGTTAAGTGGTTGCATCTGGGTGAGCACTGTTACAATATCACGTATCACATGTACATCAGTATGACGCCATTCAAGGCATTGTACGGTTACGAACCTCCATCCTTTGTGGATATCGCACTGGGTGATAGTTGGGCGCCAAAGGCCAAGGACTGGCTTCAGGAGGGCTTAGATATTTTGAGATCTCTCAAGGAAAATCTTTAGAGGGCCCAGAACCGGCAGAAGATGTATGCGGACAGGCACCGAATTGAGAGAAGTTTTGAAGTAGGTGATTCGGTATACCTCCGACTTCAGCCTTACAGACAAACATCCCTGAAGGCATGTTGCAAAGAAAAAGTTGAGGGCACAGTTCTACGGGCCATACCGTGTTATCCGACAAGTGGGCGAAGTTGCTTACAAATTGGAGCTGCCCGAAGGTATCCAGATCCACAATGTATTCCATGTATCTTGCCTAAAGAAGATTGTGGGACAACATATCACTGTGTCAAGTGATCTGCCGCCCATAGACAAAGAAGAGAAGTTTAAGAGTCGGCCGAAATCATTGACATTCAAGAAAAGAAGTTGAGGACATGTACTATCAAGGAATATCTTGTGCGCTAGAAGGACTTGCCTATGGAAGACGCCACCAGGGAAGGTGAACAAATTTTGGAATATTCGAGTTTGTGATTGCTTGAGGACAAGCAATTTTCGGGACGGGAGGACTGTAATATCCTCGTCATTAAATAAAAATAAAATAATAATTGTATTTGGGGTCCCGATTATTTATGTATATCTTGGGCCCATCTTTATTTTTATTTGGTCATAGGTGTTTGTTGTCGTGTCGGCACTTGTCGTGCACCTCCGGGGTTTCCCTCCGATGGGGTATTTATGACCGGCGTGTAGGATGTTTTAGGTATGCAACTTATTATTTTATTTTGTATTGCGAATTCTGGTTGGATTTCTATTCTCGCCATTTCGGAGGTGGAAGATCCTCCCTATTTGGTTTATTGCAGTTTCGGTAGGAGTAACTCCTCACCCTATTCTGCTTTTCTCTCTAATCAAGATTGTTGTAGTCCGAAGTGCTAGCATTATTGAAGAGTGATTCGACATAATTCAAAGTACTTTCTCTTGCATGTTCTTTTTATATTCCTGGTGTATCAATTCATTTGTTCTACATCGACGACTTCAATCATACTCCGTCCTTCCTACACCATTACTAACGTTGAGGCTTCGACCTTGAAAACGCGGCTACAAACCAGGATTTTCATACACCGTACGGCCTGCTGCATCACCGTACGGCAAAAGCCAAGTCCCTCTCCCAACACCATACGGCCACCCAATACATCCACCGTACGTAAACTTCCCCACACAGTACGGTCCCTCTCTTCACCGTACAACATCTCATCACTACCGAACGGAAATTCAACCACTGTACGATCCTACATACACCGTACCACTGTACGGCCTGCTCCAATTGACGTCCAAGTTGAGGATACTTGATACGAAGGGCAGTTGTATTCTCTGAGGAACTCAGGAACATTACACTCAAAGGGTAGCAATTATAAAGGGTTGCGACTCTCTCAAAGGGCAGAAATGATGAAGGATCGTGACTCTTTCGAAGGGTGGTAATTGTGAAAGGTGGTGACTCTCCCTCACATTGGAAGATATAAAGGGGAGAGGGTTTCAATTGAAGAGGACATCCAAGGGAGATCAATTTAGGGAATAATATATTATTCTCAAAGGCAACAATGAAAAGTAGTGACTCAATTCTTATGAAAGGTGGTGACGCTTTCACCCAATAAAGTATAAAGGAGAAATCTTTCCAAGCATTCAACGATCACTTATCTATCATCACTCACCAATATATCAAATCATCAAATCAACGGATATCATTCAATAATCCATCAAACGTCAACTGGGAATCAAGCAAATAGACCAGCAACAAATTCTTCCATTAATTCAATCAGTCCATATTAATCATTCAAACATCAATCTCAAGGGATCAAACAATAAAAAGCAAATTGGTACACATAAAAAAGGAGATCAGTTTACAATTCAGAAGCGAACAAGAATATAATTTGATCAAATCAGAAACTACGACATATTGCAGACCATAGCGATCTTATTTCATGTGGTATGCAAGATAATGATTTACAATACATACATACACACACACAGATATATATACATATATATGTGTGTGTGTGTTCCTTTATTATAGTAATTAATTGTTTATTTATTGCAATCTCCTATAAACCATCATGCAAGGATTAGGAGGACCTCAATCCGGTCAGCAGGTGAGTCTTCCCCTTCTAAGTAGCCCACGTCATGCTGGATGGACAAGAGTTCCAGCGACTTGGGGCCAAGAGGTCAAATATGGATACTCCATGCTCTTGGGCTTAGTCGTGATGAAGTTAGGGTGTCTTATTGAGGAATTATAAGGGAGCAGGTGTGTCTTCCCCTTCTAACTAGCCCACATCATGCTGGATGGACAAGAGCTCCTGCCACTTGAGGCCAAGAGGTCGAGTATGGATACTCCGCGCTCTTGGGCTTAGTCGTGGTGAAGTTAGAGCACCCTAACATGCTTCCTCTCCAACTCCTATTATGGTTGATTATGGGAATGGAATTATTGATTCTTGACTTGTTAAATGATTTATTTATATAGATTGATAATTAATAATATATGCATTTATGTTTTACCCCAACCCTTATTGAAATATTGGTAGAATTATGTTACATATGTTAACTAACACAATTTGCAGGACCTATTCCAAGGTTTATCTTGCAAAACACATATTTAATGGTGAAGTTAAAATTCTAACCATGTTACACCTCTTGTTTTAAATTTTAATTGAACTTGTGATTCTAGGGAAAAATCTAGGGTAATCCAAAAGGGGACATTACACTTGTAGAGTGATCGTCTAAGAGGATGCTTTTAACTTTATTCCTTGGAAGTGAAAATTGCAAATGCTACTAGATAAGGTTGATATTTAGAGATATGTGGAGGCAGAAGTTGCAGCTCCTACCAATACTATTCAATCGATCAAATATAACAAAAAGTCAGCCAAGGTAAGCTAATCATCCTAGACTGTAATAGTTACCCCTGATTTTTACTTTCGTTTTCATTTGAAAGTAGCTTTGTCACACAAATGCTTTGCCAACCCAACTGAAAATGATTGCAAGTAAGACTAGTCTGATTTATTTATTCATTCATAGCACAATACATGACTTGGAAGACGACACTAACATAACCCAAACTAGATATAGCAATGCCAAACATCAATATCAATTAATTTCAGTCATTGTATCAATTAAATAACTCAAATTTGCGACCAAATAAGTCATCACAAGTCTGTTGCAGAGTGCAAATTTATGACATTCAAATAACAGTTTAATGTCATGGCGTCTAGTGACTTAGATCAGACCTCTAGGAGGCTGCAATGGCACCAAAGACACCCCCAATCAGGTGAATATACCCTTCAAACTACTCAGAATTATTTGCCAACAAAGAAAGCCCCTTGTGTGGACTGGATAATGGTCAGAAACCTTTCAGATGAGACTTCTATAGCTGATTTGCGGCTATTTTGTATTGGGACGGCTAGCTAGTCTTCCACAAACCTCTTCCACCAGCTCCAAACTGTCCT
Organism: Thuja plicata; assembly: GCA_018584345.1. Lineage (NCBI taxonomy): Eukaryota > Viridiplantae > Streptophyta > Pinopsida > Cupressales > Cupressaceae > Thuja > Thuja plicata. The sequence goes on from MU225377.1 coordinate 471,268, forward strand.
AGTAACACATGCTACCTCCCTGTTCAGTCCAAATGCCTAAGAAAAATGGGATTACAATCCTCAAACCTCACCAAAATTGAAAAAACCCTTGGCACAGATTTCAAAGCAACGCACACTTATATGGCTAGCCTAGGGAGGGCAATTACTCAAAGAAAAATCAAAGTCTCCCAAAAACCTTCAAAAAATATGTCAAAATTCATCACCCAGCTGAAGGAAATGCATAGAAACAATACCCAAAAACAAATAAGCGATGCCCTAGGAGATATGAACTGAAATGAGGGTTCAATTGTGGCTGGAAGTGTACGACCAGGTCTAGAAATCCACCCAAAACTTACAAATGTATCAAAATCACAAAAACATACCAATCACATCAAAACCCCAAAGTCTAGATCAGATTAACATATAAATCTTCATCATTGCAAAAAAACCCAAATCACCAAAAGTATAAGAAAATCAATGTATTTCCTGAATAAAAATACCAAATCCAACTAGGGTGGGTCTTTCACCACCGAAACATCCAAAAATCTAGTTGAATGCTTGCATTATGGTTGCAACTTTTCCCCACTCTACTTCATAGGATTTTGACCCTCATTATTAAAGCACTCACTCATAGGCACTAGTATGTATTTCCTCTTATACCAAATAGACATCATTAAGAAACAAATGAGTAATGAGTAGTAGTATTACTGAGAGGAGACAAAAATGTATAGAAGAGAAGGATCAATTCCAAACGGGAAACCAATCACCTTATATGTTAATAATAATATTGTTGGATAATTATTAGTATCATGTTACTTTCAATCAAAGTAACGAGAACCGGAATCGTCTCGGAATTGGCAAGGCCGAATCGAATCGCGAATCGCCCATGAATCGGAAAATTTAAAAATCCCTTAAAATTTAGAGATTTTAACAATTTAAAACTTATTTCATGCATCCTTTATTGAATATAACTTAAACACACTATAACATCATCAAATAGCAGCTAACATACATAAACAAGGAACATAAATGATAAATCCATCACATGCGTTACATATTTATGCAGCCTAGAAGCATGAGTTAAGATTGGTATGTCACATAGTATCATAAAAACATTTAAACAACACAAATACTTGTAATCATAGCATCATGAATCATGATCATACCATCATATACCTCAAGTGCAAGTTCAACATCAAAGATTCAAGAATCAAAACATTAAAATTAAATCATTACATTAGTTCAAGTATCGTTGTTTTAAGTTCAACTAATGGATTAATAATTTATTGATATTCTTCTTCTTCATCATCATCATCTTCTATATGGAGGCTAATAAGACTTGAAGGTTAATTTTTCCCCACTTTTATCGGCGCAGTTTCCACCCCAAATTATTAAATGGGGGTTTGGGGGCAAAGCCCCCAAGACGGGGTCAATTCATGCCGGTTCACACATGGCGATTCATGCCAAAAAACCGCCGATCTGATTCACCGACTCCCAAAAAATCAAGGANCAACCCCCCCAAGACGGGGTCAATTCATGCCGGTTCACACATGGCGATTCATGCCAAAAAACCGCCGATCTGATTCACCGACTCCCAAAAAATCAAGGAGGGTGAATCGAATCGCGATTCTCGTTACTCTGCTTTCAATGATGGAATATGATATCATGATATTATAGTATATCAACAATGTCAATTGCAGTTCAGAATGAGCTAGTTAGACTCAAGCTATGCTTTCAACCTAGAAAGATGGTTAATCCCAGTAGAGAGGCTTCTCAAAATTAAGGCAATCTTGCAAGCTATTCCAACCTATTTTCTTTCTGCATTGTGTTTACCAAAAATAGTGTTTCGTGATATATCTCAAATATGTCATGTTTTCTTATCGTGAGGATTGGGTGAAAATAGGAAGTTCCATTCTGATAACTAGGATTTTGTCTAAAAGAGCAGGGGGGTTCTGGCTAAAAGGATTTAATGCTGTAGATTTGGCTTTGTGAGCTAAGCCAACTTGAAAATCATTAGCAAAGTCATCTTTCTTTTGGTGTAATTTACTAAGGACATAATATTTGGGTAATAATGAACCTACATAATTCTTTCAGGTGAGATGTGGCCTTTAGATTCAAATGATGAGATCCAAAGGTACAATAGTGGATAAACTATCTTGGAACATTGGTGATGGGAGTAAAGCATAGATTTGGTCAGATCCTTTGGTGTGGCATCCTCCTATTGTAAAACATAGTCTTGAAGAGTCTCAAGTGATGTTTTCCTAGTATTGGGGGTCAAAGTTTAAGATTACAAGCAGATTATTGATTCTCATAAAGTCCAATGTAAGACGTGGAAGATTTGTCTAATTTCCCTATCCTAGATGCTCAAAGAGAATGGCTTATAAGTTATCTAGAGTCTAACAAAATTCCTCATCTAAACAAAGAAGATGAGTTATGGTGGGTGGGTATAAGTCAAGACCATACAAGGTTTAGTTCCAGGGTATGATGTGTCTAAAACAGAACTTGGGCCCCATAAGGTTAGATTAGCCAATACATAATATATGGCATGCCCCAACTCCTCCCAAATGTAATACCTTTTCCTAGCTAGTAGCGAATAATAAATATTTTCCATTTGATAATCTCATGAAGCAACATATATTGGTCCTTCGCAATGCCCCTTGTGTTTGTGTAATGAAGAATCCATCGATTACTTGCCTCCCAACATAGCCAGATTTCAGATAGATGGTCAAGATTAATTACTAAATTGTAAATAATTGGTGTTTGTCTTGATATTGTTCAACAACATATTTGTTGTTGGTCTCAAGGTTCCCCTCAACTCAAAAATTTATGAGCAACTTGATTGCTATGTATCTTATGGGGGATGTGGTTACAAAGAAAAATAAGGAATTTCCATAATTAAGCTCTCTTTTGAAAGAAGTGTATCATAGTGGAGTACATTAGTTAGACCACAAAGTTGAGAATAAGTAGTCTCCTTTTGAATTTAAAATTACTAAAATGTGGCATTTAGATGTAACTCCACTTGTTAATGGGTTTAGAGAGAGAAATTAGAAAAATATCATGGTTGGTCTAGTCCAAAGGAGGGTAACAAGTTCAACTTTGATAGTGAATCTAGAAGCAACCTAGGTGAAGTTGGAGCTGGTTATTTGTTGTGAAATCAAAGTGGTTCTTTCCTAGTAAGAAAATCTCATTGTGCTGGTTCGAAAACCAATAACAAAGTTAAAAGGGAAGCGCTTATAATGAGTTCATATTAGGGTATTAAGAGGGCTTCGTAGATATTGGAGGGTTTCTAGTAATACAAGTGTTGGAAAAAGGCATTAGTCCAAATTGGAGTATGAAAACTTATGTTTAGGAAGCTATAGTATGGATAAAAAAGTTTAACCAAGTATATACATTGCTTCTGTGAACAAAATATAGTAGAACTTATGGCAAACAAGGGAATAAATTCTTTTATATAATCTTTTACTAAAAGTTAAGATTTTAGGGATTTGAAAGGTTTTCACTTTACTCTTGAAATTGATATATTGGGGCTCATCTAACTTTGATATTATCTTCCAAATGATTATTCTCTTTGAATTTTGGCAATGACTGAGATTTTGGTTATTAATGATAGTTGATGATGGTAGTTTTATTTCATGTGAGAAGGGAACTATAGCATAACATAGGGACACATCCCCCCCCCCTTCAAAACCCTGCATTTCCAAGATGGGGATGTCTACGAGATGTGGAGATGGGGAAGGACGTGTTCCCCCCTTCTCCGGAATCTTGTGTTTCCGAGATGGGGAATAGATAGATAGACAGATAGATTTGGCTAATTGATAGAAATTTTCAAATCATTTGCAAACCTAATATGAGCAATTTATGAGGGTTTGTAGCTGCAATTGCATACATTATTGATGATTACACTCGCTACTCTCAATAAAAATAAAAAATCAGAACTGGGGTTTCTATGTTGGTGTTTCCATGTTTAATGCCACTGTCATATTTATCCAACAATACATTATCAAAATTCATTCTCATATATGGTTCATTTCAATGCATAAGGGTTTCATATAAACAGTGGTGAACGAAAGTATCACTATCCATAAAATATCAGTCATAATCAGCAGTCATATTTGACACATACAATTCATATCTTAGGATTTAGTATTTTCAATTTTCCTAATTTACTGTTTCACCAAAGTTTCATTTGAAATATAATTCTTATACATCTTTTCATAACTAGCTTTTCAAGTACTATATGTATATCAAAACTGCCTCGAGTTTATCCCTCTCCATCAAGCCCAAGAGCATGGAGAGATGTTAAATTTTGAACCAGAATAAATATATATGCAATGATCTGAACACAAAGCACAAAAATAACAGAAGAAACAAAAACTTACCCTGGGAAAACCCTCCACTTGAGGGTGAATAACCGAGCCCACAAAAATGATGATTCCTCTACTGAGATTTCAAACAAATACAAAGATTTCTTGCTTATGATTGAATCCACTAGACAGCCAATCACTAAGCCTTATTCACCTTCTTCACAAATTGATCACTTTGGCTATACATAACAAAAGCCAAGAGTATCTCACAAATACAACTAATACTGAAAATGACTTACAAACATATATTGATCATACACGGTCAAAATATCTGATAAACACAGTAATGAATATATCCACTTATTACAAAATATATATGAATACTTCAAACTCAGAATACTATCAACTGCTCACACACATAGATCACCGAAATTCTAAAGACTAAGAAGATAATCGATTGTCCCGTAAAAAAATACATACACCTCCTAATAGTCCAAAAGAAAATGTGTCGTGACTGAAACGTCACTTGAACCAATGGAACATCACTAATACAAAAGAGGCTCCCGCGGAATGGCTAGAGCTGACAGTTACATACACCAACAACTCCCCCGATAGTATTGACGGAAACATAACATAAACGGTCAACAATCTTCATAGCCACAAACCGTTGTAAATCAACCCACGATGAATTTATGATGCCAAGTCATACCGATTATGGTGTCATGTCATCATATACTCAGCAGTAACAAAGGTGAATAAAGAGGAATAACATATCAAAGAGAGCCAGTGAGAACAAAACGCCTTGACCACAAAAAAATAGCCGCACGAAGACACTTGGCAGAGCAGAAGAAATAATTGAAGTTGTCAATACATTTCTCCAACGAATACAAACCCTTTCTTAATAAGAAAAACAAAAGATAGAAAACTGAAACACAAGAACTGAAGAATGATCGAACACTAAAGGAACAATCACAGGTAAGAATAATTTGTCTTGCAGCTACCATAATTTCAACACTCCCTCTTAGCAAGAGAGAGATTATTCATATGTCATGGCATCTGCATCATGACAAACATAAAGGCTGCAACAAAAAAAATGTCAATAGTAAAATCTCATCATAATATTGTCATCTCAGCATGACATTCACCATGGCTACTCCTAGAGGGTGAAAGAATTAAAAAAAAAATAAGTCATGGAGTCTCACACATGACTTCCACCATGGCTACTCCCAGAGGGTTGATCCACCATAGCTACTCTCAGAGGGTGGAACAAGGGCTTTCACCTCAAACTTCTCTCGCAGAAAAGATTGCATTAACAAGGGCTTGCACCTCAAACTTCTTTCGCAAAAAAGAATGCATTAACAAGGGCTTGCACCTCAAATTTCTTTCGCAAAGAAGAATGCATTAACATATATAAGAATCACTCAAGCTGAGACTCTCTCTCAGCAAGAGCATCATTCTCCACAATACCAAACTTATCTCGAAAATAACAAAACTTTACTCTAGGAAGTGGCTTGGTGAGAATGTTCATTGTCTGCTCTTTTGTGCAAATGTACTTGAGCTCAACTGCTTTCCTTTGAACCATATCTCTCAAGTAACGGTATTTTATTTCCACATGCTTGGTTCTATCATGGAAAACGGGATTAACCGAAAGCTTCACACAACTTTACTTATCACAAAGAATCACTGTAGGTTCCAAAGGCTGCCCAAACAATCTTGCAAGCAATTTGTGAAGCCACACTGTTTCTCTTGCAGCCACACAAGCTACAACATATTCTGCTTCAGTTGTACTCTTAGCAACACATGATTGTTTCCTGCTGCACTAGGAAATCATATCTGAACCTAGGCTGAAACAACATTCTGAAGTGCTCTTCTTGTCAGGCACACAACCTGCCCAATCTAAATTAGAATAACCCTACAAGTTCAGGTCTTCACAAGAAGAATATTTTAGACCATATCCCACTATACCATGTACATATCTCAAAATGTGTTTGGCTGCAACAAGATGAATCTGTCTTGGTTCACACATGAACTAACTAAGAGTGTTAACAACATAACATCTATCAGGCCTAGTATTAACCAAATACATTAATGAACCAATTAATTGCCTCTATATAGTGCGATCAACTAAATCTAAATTGGCTGCAACCTCATGTAACTTTTTCAGATTTGCTTCCATAGGAATAACCATGGACTTACAATCTAACAAACCAAAACTTTTCAAAATATCAATGGCATACTTCCCTTGACTCAAGATAATCTCATTTGGTCTTTGCCATACTTCAAGTCCAAGGAAGTAGTGCATAAGACTGAGATCTTTCATCTCAAATTCAGAAGCTAACTCCTTACATTTAATAATGAGATCATCTTCACTAGTGAGAAACAAATCAACATAAAGTACTAAAATTAAGGCTTTATCATCAATTACTTTGAAATATAAACTTGGATCATCATCATTCTTTAGAAAGTCAAATCTCAATAAATAATAATCAATTCTCTCATACCATGCACGTGGAGCTTGCTTAAGGCCTTTTCCAATCTGCACACATGTGATTCCTTCCCATGAATCGCAAAACCCTCTGGCTGCTCAATGAAAACTTCTTCTTCAATTACCCCGTTCAAGAATGTCATCTTCACATCCATTTGATGAAGTTTCCACCCCTTAACTGTTGCAACAACTATGATAGTCCTGATAGAAATGTAACATGCTATAAGTGCAAAGGTCTCTTCATAATCTATACCTTCCTTTTGAGAAAATCCCCTAGCTACAAATCTAGCTTTATATTTTTCTACACTCCCATCAGCAGCATGTTTGATTTTGAACAGCCACTTAAAAGAGACAACATATGTACCTTTGGACCTAGGAACAATGTCCTAAACATCATTCTTAATTATGGATTGATACTCCTCTATGTCATCCTTCCATACTTGCTGATTTGAAGCCTCCTCAAAACTTGAAAGCTCAGATGCTATAATATGACTCATCAAAGCAACATATCCTGCAAACTTATGAGGTCTTTTACTTTCCCTGAAAGTGCCACATGGGGCTGCATATTTTTCGGCCTCTTGCATAGTATGTTTGGCCCACAAAGGTCTCTTCTTGTCAAAAGAAGCATTACTTGGACCAACAATAGAATCTATAGGATCAACAGTATCTTCTAACTCAGTAGTCTCCCTCTAAATCTCTGAAGGAGAATCTGGGACAGAAAAATTCATATCTTGAGAAGGCTCAAGAGCTTCTCTATCAATTTCCATATTAGATTCTTTAGAGCTTTTGCAAGCTACATCTTGTTCAAAAGAAACATCTTTGTAGATTTCAATCTGCTTTTGACCTGGAATGTAAATTTTGTAAGCTTTTGATGATTCACTATAACCAACAAATATGTCTTTCTTTCCTGAAGGTTCTAACTTAGTCCTTTTATCTTTTGGAACATGAATGTAGACTGGACATCCAACAATTCTGAGATGACTAATATCTGGTTTAGAACTTGTGAATGCTTCTTAAGGTGTCATATTGTCTAGGATTTGATGTGGACTACGATTTTGAGCATATACCGTTGTCCTGCAAGCTTTTGCCCATAAAAATGTTTGAAGACCTTGATCATGGATCATGGCCTTCGCTGCCTCAACAATAGACTTGTTCTTTCTTCCAGCTACATCGTTTTGTTGTGGATTATAAGGGACACAAAACTCCCTCTTAATCCCAGCTTCAATACACAAATTTTGAAATATACCAGAAGTATACTCGCCCCCATTATCAGACCTTAAAACCTTTATCTTCTTATTGGATAAATTTTCTACAAGATCTTTAAATTCTTTAAATCTGGACAATACTTTATCAGACTCTTTAGATTTTAGAAAATAAATCCACAACTTACGAGACAAGTCGTCAATAAAAGTAACATAATACCAAAATCCACTTAATGAAGCAATATACATGGTACCACACAAGTCAGAATGAATCAGCTCTAGGATATCCTTTGCTCTACTTTCACTACTATGAAAAGGACTTTTAATGTTCTTACCTAGAGCACACCCTTTGCAGACACCCTCATGATCTTGATTCAGTTTTGGAAGACCAACTACCATATTCTCCATGGATGACAAAGTTCTGAAATTTATATGCCCAAATCTTTTATGCCTCAGCTCACTCGAACTTGTTGAATCATGTGCTAAGGCTTGAATAGGACGAGTTGAAAGTCTATATAGGCTTTCATGACGAACACCAATCCCCCGAGCTGACTTAATGTTGGAGTTCTTCCATGCGAGGACTTTGCCTTCAGCAAATGCAACATTATAACCTTTATCTTCCAATGCTGAAATAGAAATCAGATTTCTCTTGATTCCAAGTACGAACAGTACATCACTCAGATGAAGAGGTACTCCTGAATCTAAATGAAATGAAGTAGAACCGGCACCCTTCACAGAGTAGCAAGCATCATCACCAATGATAACTTGTAAGTGAGTCTTTTTCTTTGAGGTTAGAGAGGTCCTCACGATAACCTGTAATGTGGCAAGAGGCTCCACTACCAATAAGCCACGTATCACTGTCAGTAGGAACATTACTAGAAAGAGCAGAAATAAATAAGAACCCCTCTGAAATTTCACTTGACTCTTTGTGAGGAGATGCATTTTCAACATTTGTGGCAGCAACTTGATGCTTGGGTTTTGAAGTGCAATCTCTAGCAAAGTGACCATATTTGTCACATCTAAAGCACTAAATCCTCGAAAGTTCCTTCTTTTTCTTGAATTCAAGGGCTGAATCACAATTATTCTCTGAATCTCTTGAAGTTACCTTTCTTTCCTTTCCCTTAAGAAGTATGGGCGGCAAAGATGTGATCTTCTTCATGGTGGGATTTACGTCCATTACCTCTAGCCTCTAATCTACATTCCTCCTTAATACAATCAGTTCTCAACCAATCAAACTTGGGAAGTTCAGCTCCTCCACTAATTCCCTGAATGGAGGATTCCCAAGAGTGAGGAAGGTCATTCATGGCCAACATAACAAGATCTTGTCCTCAACGAAATCTCCAATAGCATTGAGTTGATCCTTTAATTCTGAAATCTTCATGAAGAAAGACCCAACAGATTCACCTCTAGCCATCTTAATATGTAACAGCTACCGTCTCAAGGCTAGAGCTCTGCTAGTGTTCTTGAATTCATACAAACTTTGAAGACATTCATACATCTCCTTAGCTGAATTCATCTCGGATATGACAAGTACCAAATGATCCTTAACAGAATCAATGAGGATCTTTCTTGCCATGATGTTGTTCTTTCTCCATTGCACTTTCTTAGTGTCATCAGTAGGCTCAGCTACATCAGACTTTACATAATTGAGAAGATCATTTTCTTCAAGTGCAATTAGGACCCTGAATTTCCATGAAGTAAAGTTGGATGCATCCAACCTATCTTCGACTTTCAATACATTCACCATTGTAGAGAGCTGAAACAAACAAACTGAAAGTAGAGAAAAGAGTAATATATAACTTAAAGATTCAGGTTCTGGATCGTTTCCTTAGACCTGCTCTGATACCATGTTATATTTTGAACCAGAATAAATATAAATGCAATGATCTGAACACAGCACAAAAATAACAGAGGACACAAAAACTTACCCTAGGAAAACCCTCCACTTGAGGGTGAAAAACCGAGCCCACAAAAATGATGATTCCTTTATTGAGATTTCAAACAAATACAAAGATTTCTTGCTTATGGTTGAATCCTCTAGACAGCCAATCACTAAGCCTTATTCACCTTCACAAATTGATCACTTTGGCTATACATAACAAAAGCCAAGAGTATCTCATAGATACAACTAATACTAAAAATGACTTACAAACATATATTGATCATACACAATCAGAATATCTGATAAACATAGTACCGAATATATCCACTTATTATAAAAGATGTATGAATAATTCAAACTCAGAATACTATCAACTGCTCACACAAATCACCGAAATTCTAAGGACTAAGAAGATAATCTGCTGTCCCGTAAAAAATGCATACACCTAATAGTCCAAAAGAAATGTGTCGTGACTGAAACGTCACTTGAACCAATGAAACATCATCAACACAGAAGAGGCTCTCGCAAAATGGCTAGGTTCGACAGTTACACCGATAGCTCCCCCAATAGTATTGACAAAACAATAACATAAATGGTCAACAATCTTCATAGCCACAAACCGTTGTAAATCAACCCACAATGAATTTATGATGCCAAGTCACACCGATTATGGTGCCATGTCATCATATACTAAGCAGTAACAAAGGTGAATAAAGAGGAATAACATATCAAAGAGAGTCGATGAGAACAAAATGACTTGACCACAAAAAAACAACTGCACGAAGACACTTGGCAAAGCGGAAGAAATAATTGAGGGTGTCGATACATTTCTCTAGCGAATACAAAGCCTCTCTTAATAAGAAACAAAAGATAGAAAATAGAAACACAAGAACTGAAGAATGATCGAACATTGAAGGAACAATCACAAGTAAGAATAATCTATCTTGCAGCTACCAGAATTTCAACAAGAGACACCCACCATTCGATCTCCCAGCCCCACTCGAGGTCACCACTACTCTAACGAAACTTAGGTGCTACTTGCATCCCTGATATATATTTCATCGTAATGTGAATGAGGGATTGTCATGTCCCCAAATTCAAGACTTCAAAAATATACGATTTGATAAGTTTTAATTAAACAACCACCGTTTTGAGTAGGATAAGAAAGGTTATATGCGAGTTGTCTCACAGATTCAGTAGCACACAAATACCGACTATCGATGTGCAATATACGGTGAAATCGAGAGGATAAGAGAATATCAATAAGGATAGTCTATGCCGACATTTGAATCGCAGCACCTTAGTACAATCAAAGAGTCATCGACTACTTAGAAGCTTTGACCGAATACCATATTACATAATGGAACTTAGCATGAGGGAAACCAATCACATAACCGACAATATCGATAAAAGGCATGCACGATATAGTAATCGCAAGTATTAGAAATATTGAATAAGACTTCAGATGATGGCCACGGTGGTAGTATATGTGTATCTGTTGACAAGCAAAAAATAAGACAGGCGCGTTAATGGTCCACGTCACATGGTAAGACGACAGTTGTTGAACCTTCAACGGCAGCATGGACATCAAGTATGAGTTACATGAGCATCGACTAATCACTTAATCCATACGTCCATTGACGGTAGTGGCGACTACAAACAAACGAGTTGTCTACGTCGACGGTTTAGACCGACCCAAATATATTCTATTTCAAATATGCAAATATACAAGTAATTGATCAATTGATATACTTTAAGGAGACATGATTAAGATCAGCAATATATCAGCGATTTGGTTAGTATGGCATAAGCATCGATATATGCTAAAACATCAACTTAAAGAGATTACGTTATCAGCAAGGGTAAGGATATCCATTTAAGAAAAGAGTCGACAAATCAATGATTAGTCATAACCAACATTAATGACAGCAGGTTGTTAAGATTAGTAATCATTATGATGAAGAGGCATGCCTTCTCACTTGATCAACCATGTGTATATATATATATATATATATATATATAGAGAGAGAGAGAGAGAGAGATCGTATCATTGCAAGGAATACAGATTAGAAGATTGAATAAAATATATTTTTCCTTTGTGGCACGCTCGATAGAGCATACCCGAACGGTGCAAGCAATTGTATTCCATATCTGAGACAGCATCATCCAGAAGCACATTCTCTCAAGTAAAGACCACAGACAGCTTCATTTTCAGAGTATCAGTGCATATAAAGAAAGGAATATCAGACACAGCCTATATCTCTGCAAATTGAGATATTCTTCAGCCTGTATATGCAGCGTGGGTAAAACATTGTACATCAGAGACAGTCATTCAGGTGATATAAGCATAAATCATGTTGTCATATCAGAAACAGCATTCATATTATTTGTATGCAACCTTCTTATTACTTTGGGGAAGCGTATGTATTTGGAATTTACCAGTCGTTGCATTATAACCCTCTGTATGCATTTGAAATTATCAGTCATGTGCATTATAGTTCTGTGTATGCATTCAGAATTATCATTCAATTGAATCATTATTAAATATAAACATTATTCATTTCATTATTAAAAGTTTGTAAATTGCACATATAAATCAGAATTGTTTAATTGCTCAAGTTAGAATATTGAGGAAATATCTTAGTGTCCCAAAACTTGTAGAAAGGGACATTACAAATTGGTATCAGAGCTAAGAACCTGCTAGCTTGTGGGATGAACATTCAGATTAGTAGAAAATGGAAGCAATTAAGGAACTAGTATAATAAGAAGCTTCAAGACATGGGAAAAGATGAGAACTATACAAACATATGCTTCAATGCATGGTCAAGAAACACAGAAGAAATTAGATCAATTATTGGTATTACTAACACCAACAAATAACAATCACAGAAAACAAGGAGAAAAAAGAGAAAAAGATGAACATTCAAAACATCGTGCCCTTAAATATAGACCATCGATTCCTACTTTCCTTCCAAAAAAAGAAAAACATGAAAGCAAAGAACCCATTGTAGTCAACATACGAGATCAATGGCGACGTGATTGGTTAAAGGGAGGTCTTCAAGATGATATATCCCTAGACGACTACATAGAGATAAGGGTCAAGTATTCACCTAAGAAGCAAATAAGTCATCTCTTGGACTCAAGAAGGGAAAGTGGAGAACATGAACATTTTGAAGAACAAATGACCATCAAAGATTGCAATACAAAAGTCTTACACCTCCATTCCTCACAACAAAGGTTAGCAAAGACAGTGGAAGTGACTACATCAAAAGAATAAGGCACCATTACCCTAAGATCAGTCAAAGCAAAAGATGAACATCCAGCCTCACAAGAAATAGTCGATTTTTCACATCACTCTATCACAAATAAGAATACTCGGATTCATGAAGATCACAAGGTTACACTTACCCCACCTCCTAGATCATGTATTGAGGATAACATATCCAGTAAAATCATAGGATATAATGGCACCCATGAGTGTTCCATACATCCTAATAAGTGCATGATATCCTCTACCAAGTCAAGAAGTGAGAAAGAAGATATCTCCACTATAGGTAAATCAGGAACTACTTTATGGCTAGAATCAAATCAATTCAAGATAGATAGTCAAGAAATAATGACATCAAAAGTATGTAAAGATGAAATACAATTGGTAAATGGGGATAGAGGATTGCCTACAAGTCTTGGAACTCCAAATCACTACAAAGGAGAGGAAGAGACCTCACCATCAAGAAAGGCCATCAAGTACGTCAACAAAGAAGGTGAAGGTGACTCGAAAGGTTACCCAAAATCAGACAAAGATAAATCCGAGTTTAGTGGCAAAAGAAATCTTCAACTTATCCATAACCCTTTGTTTGAAGTGGACAAAACATATGACAATTCACTCTCCAAGTTGTATGAAGAAACTAGCTCGAAGTCACTCCAAAGTGAAAATAGATTATGGGATCCTGGTGCATCTTTCATCAAAGAAGAATTGAGAACCGTTTAGAACAAAATAACTCATCGTACCATCACTAAAGGCTCTCCATTCAAATTACCAAAAGATGCAATTCAGAAAAAGATTTCTTCTTTGAATCAAAGAGCAAAAACTGATTGTTCAAGTTTAATAACAAAGGGGAGTTATACTTCCATCATATCTTTCATGCAAGATAACTGTTACCTTCATTGTGTTCTGGATAAGATAACATCTATGGAAGGTCTATTAAACTCATGGAGATTGACAATCCAGATCTTTACATCAATTACAAAGATTTATCATTCCTATCAATACAGCTATATTACGCAAAGATGGCATTTACAAGTTTGGGGTCCAGGAATCATTGACAATATAAGAATGCTTGTGGGCAAGAATGTTCCAAGAGGGGGCGACTGTCATGTCCCTAAATTTAAGAGTACAAAAATATACGATTTGATAAGTTTTAATTAAACAGCCACCATTTTGAGCAGGATAAGAAAGGTTATATGCGAGTTGCCTCACAGATTCAGTACCACAAAAATACCTATCGATGTGCAATATACGTTGAAATCGAGAGGATGAGAGAATATCAATAAGGATAGTCTATGCTGACATTTGAATCGCAGCACCTTGGTACAATCAAAGAGTCATCAACAGCTTAGAAGATTTGACCGAATACCATATTACATAATGGAACTTAGCATGACGGAAACCAATCACATAACCGACGATATCAATAAAAGGCATGTACAATATAGTAATCACAAGTATTAGAAATATTGAATAAGACTTCAGACGATGGCCACGGTGGTGGTATACGTGTATCTGTTGACAAACAAAACATAAGACAGGCACGTTAATGGTCCACGTCACATGGTAAGACGACGGTTGTTGAACCTTCGACGGCAGCATGGACATCAAGTATGAGTTACGTGAGCATGGAATAATCAATTAATCCATACGTCCATTGACGGCAGTGGTGATTGCAAACAAATTGGTTGTCCACGTCGACAATTCAGACCGACCAAAATATATTCTATTTCAAATATGAGAATATACAAGTAATAGATCAATTGATATACTTTAAGGAGACATGATTAAGATCCTCAATATATCAACGATTTGGTTAGTATGGCATAAGCATCGATTTATGCTAAAACAACTTAAAGAGATTACGTTATCAGCAAGGGTAAGGATATCTATTTAAGAAAAGAGTCGACTAATCGATGATTAGTCATAACCAACATTAATGACAGCAAGTTGTTAAAACTTAAGATTAGTAATCATTATGATGAGGAGGCGTGCCTTCTCACTTGATCGGCCATGTATATATATAGAGATCATATCATTGCAAGGAATACATATTAGAAGATTCAATAAAATATATTTTTCCCTTGTGGAACGCTCGATTGAGCATACCCGATTGCCATAGCAATCAAACGGTGCAAGCAATTCTATTCCATATCTGAGACGGCATCATCCAGAAGCACATTCTCTCAAGTAAAGACCAAAGACGGCTTCATTATCAAAGTATCAGTGCATATAAAGAAACGAATATCAGACAGCCTATATCTCTGCAAATTGAGATATTCTTCAGCCTGTATATGCAGCGTGGGTAAAACATTGTACATCAAAGACAGCCATTCAAGTGATATAAGCATAAATCATATTGTCATATCAGAAACAGCATTCATATTATTTGTATGCAACCTTCTTATTCCTTTGGGGAAGCGGTATGCAATTGGAATTACCAGTCATTGCATTATAACCCTGTGTATGCATTTGGAATTATCAGTCATTTGCATTATAGTTTTGTGTATGCATTCGGAATTATCATTCAATTGAATCATTATTCAATATAAACATTATCCATTTCATTATTAAAAGTCTGTAAATTGGAAGTACAAATCACGATTGTTTAATTGCTCAAGTTAGAATTGAGGAAATATCATAGTGTCCCAAAACTTGTAAAAAGGGAAATTAAAGGAATTCCCTTAAGGCTTTCCCAACAATCCATCCACATTATTAAGCACCATGGGATATCATACAAGGTGCCTCAAGCCTATCCATCGAGCCCAGGAGCACTCGCTACATGTACATTCTCTCCTCCATAATGGAACAGTGGATTGGCTATAAGCTCAAAGGAATCTTCATCAGCATTAATCATACATTCCTACTTCATTATTGATTATACATTAGAAGCAATAGAATATCTGCATATATTCCTACTTCCTATAAAATGAAAGACAAATACAAATCAGCCAAATCAGAAGTTCATGCATAATGCATCATACCAATGGCTTGAATCAGTTATAAGTCTGCAGTCTAGTTTATTTTTCATGAAACTCTAAGTTTCTGCCTTGATTGAATACCTTATTATTCTGCTTCTGTTATGCTGATCACTTGATTCGATTCATTGATCCTTCTTGGACATCCTTCAAGTCTGCATATTCTACCTTTCAAACTTGTTCAATATGTAATCACGTCTGCTGTAATTATACCTTTATGTCTGCTTGTACTTAGCCTTCTCTAATTCGTATGATACTATGATGTTTCTTTGAGGGATTCTTGAGTGTGATGATTGTGTTGGAGCTCAAAATTGTTGCAAAATTTAGAGTTCCGCATAATGAGAAAACCCTAAAAATGGCCTCCTAAATCCCATGCTCAATGAGTAGGTTCTCCATGAAATCCTTTTTGCCACCTATAAATAAGTACATTCATTTTCAGCCTCTCATTGCCAAAATTGACATGTACTCGGAACACTAGCTTCTAAGGTTGCAAAGCATTTCTACAATGCATTTTGTGAACTTCTCCAAGTAGGCTATTTTCATAAGTGAATGTTTCAATGTACAAGTTCTTCCTCACCAAATTAATTATTCCCCGTGATTGTCCACGTAATAAGGTACTTTTGTATCCATTTGCAAAGCCTCATGACACCAAAACCTCCTCAATACTCACTTAGTTATTTTAGAGGCCCTTACAAAGTATAAAGTTGCCAAAATCCTCCTTGCAGAATGACCCATGAGCACCACTATCATATTTGAAATATTTCATAAATCACACAAACTGCAAAACATACCCTTTTACATCATATTTCGCAGTCCAAAACAGTGAGTTGCGAAATAGCACTCTTATCGCTATTTCACAAAGGGCAATCTCCATTGTGGCGAAATTTCGCTATTTCTTGAGGGGCAGTTTTTATTGTAGCGAAATGGCGAAATGATCGCAATTTCACTGGAGGAAATTTACATTCTGGCGAAATGATCACTATTTCGCTTGAGGAAATTTATATTGTGGCGAAATGGCGAAATGATCGCTATTTCACCAGAGACAAAGCATGGCTTGGAGAATTGGCGAAAAGTTTCAATTAAAGCAGTTAATGAGCTAACAAAGCACATGTACAAAGATGGCATGTATTAAATGCAAGTGGAGTGATAAATTCGCATGTTTGAAATTTATGAGGTGAGATGTTTGAGTAGTTGGTTTAAAAGATGTGATATTGCATCTGAATTAATCATCCGACGCTGGAGAAATCAAGAAGGTGAATTCTACAATAGAGGTCTTACCTCCTCCTAGTATGTTGATAACTTATTCAAAAGGATTGTAGACTTGAGAAAGGGAGGATGACAACTTCAGAAATGTTGAAATTTCAACCTGCTGTAAAGATGATATCGACAGAGAAGGAAAACGAACAAAAAATGCAAATATAAGAAACAGTACAAATTATCCAGTTTCCAAGCTCCAGTTAAAATCTTAGGTTTGTACGAGGTGTTTTGGGCTGTCGACCAAGCTGAAATCCGAAAGATAGGTAGCTATTGACTAATTAGTCGATTAGTTTTTTTCAAAAAAGTTTTTTAATTTTAATGAAGCATGGTGTCTTTTCACCCTAAAGGGATATGGAAACTATTCAACCACATATATGTGGTGTAAAATGTAAAGATAAAGGGAGGCAACACATTGTAATATATATGATCATCAAAAGAAGTAAGACATAGGATGTATGAATTACAGAATCATGTATTAAATTTTGGGACGATAATACAAGGATTCAGTTTGTTCTCTGCCATTGTGGTTTGGATAAATTTCTTTTAAATTACTTCTCTGTGATTTTCAATTCAAAGTAGTTGAAAGCTATTTTAAATTCTTGTGCAAAGGAATTATATACTTTCACATTAATTTGAATATCAAGGATCATTAGAGAAGTTGTTGTCCCAATGCTTCTTGTCTAATTGGCCTTCTCAAGTAGAAGTTAAAATCAAACAGACTAACTGGTGTGTTATATATGTAATCGCCTTTCATTAAGGGTTAAATAGTTGACAGATTTATCTAAGGGGTAAATTTAAAAAATTGTCTCTCAGAGTTATACGTGAAGATTTAAAGGAAAGTAACTCTATTGCCCAATAAGGATAAGAGACTGGTCTATCTATCATAAATTTCATTCAAAATATAAATCAAGTCATAACAGAAACAAGAATCGGTTAAGAAATTAAGAAATTTGTGGAAAAGATTGATAAAGTAATCAACAAAATAGAGCAATAAGTAAACAGGATAATCTATTTTAAAGATATATGTCACTTTGAGATAGATATTAGAGGAAGAATATAATTTGAATTATAATCTACTATAAAAAAAACATTGATTGAAGGAGTCGGTGAGAAGGTTTACCCGCCTAGGTCCTGCAGAACCTGAAGAGCAGGGGAATACAACCATAATTCGGTTGATCCCGTTCGTTGGTCAAGTCAATTGGAAGATTTGAGCATAGAGCTAGACATACTCTTAGAATTTTCCAAACTGTTGATTTGGGAACCAACAGATTGAATCCTTGGAATGGTCTCTTCTTTATATCTTATTGGTCAAAGAGTCACCAGCTCTCACAACAATCGGGTCACTGCCCTTCAGTGCTGCCTTTAGAGAATAATATATCATTTTCCAAATCTCTTGGATTCCTTTATTACTGAGTGTCATTCTGAATTTCTGCTCTAAATTGTTATGATTTGAATTGATGCCTCTTCAAATGATTTCATCTCCTTGTTACATCTTAAAATTGGGAGGGGGTCACACCTTTAAACTATTTCTACCCTTTGAAAGAGTCACAACTATTCATCCTTAATTGCTTTATTTTGAGAATTAATTATTTATTTATATTTCCCCAAGTCACTAATATGTTCATCCATGTTCTCTTTCAAATGAAGTTCTCTTTCTCCCTTTTAAATCTCATGTTTGATGGAGACACAATTTTCATTTTATGCATTTTGACTATTCATTAAACTTAACTAAATTTTAGCTATGTTATATTTTAATTATATTATTTAATATTTATTCTTTTATATTTTAATTAAATCCTATATCAAAAAGGGCACTTCACAGAAGTCAAGGGTTAAATTTGGTCAAGGGCCACCATAATGACTGATTTTCATTAAAAGCTTAAGGAGATGGTGAGCAAAGTAGCCTATCGGTAATGCATTCTGGATTTTGTTTCCTTTAATGATGTCGGGAGAAATGTTTTTAAGGAGCTGATATCAAATATGTCTCCTTATGTTCCCTTCTATTTGTATTTTGTAGCAACAAAGACTGAGTTTTCTGCAAAAGATTTTTTTACATCCCCAATGGTGATGCTTCTGATGGATTTAATTTGAGATATTTGCCAAGTAATCAAACATTTTGTGGCAGCCTGTCATGGCAAGGTATTAGAGTCACAAGTGGCTACTCTCTTCCATCCCATTGCAATGATGATCTATCTGGATCAGCAAAAAAAGTGGAATTAATTTATGGAGTGTGCATATTGTGTTTTGTTATTTCTTCCTTGTCAAGCATCATGGCAAAGGTGGTGCCAGTTTCAAGGGATGAAATTGCTAGCCAAGTGGAAGAGCATTGGCCTTCAGTCAGAGGTGATGCTATGTAATGTCCCCATTTTTTGTTCTCTTGTAGTGTAACAAGTGTTGGCTTTCTAGGTTGGTGCCACCAGAATCAAAGGGATATTTCAATGTCACTAGCATGTTTAGACGGATTAATAGAGATGAATGACACTTTCTAGAGTGGTTTCGAATATGTCAGTACTTACTATTTTTAGTAAGTTTCAATTTGGACACCAATTGATCAATTGGGAATTTTGGTTAACCTACTATTTTTAGCAGTTACTATTTAGAGTAACCACTATTTTTGGCAGCTATCTTAGCTTTGGTCTCCTCCCAGCTTCAGCATGCAATATCTTCAGTTTCAGGCTTTGGTAAGTCATGGCTATTTTTAGTAAGTGCTATTTTTAGCACAGATCATGGCTTCTACCTGTTCTTAGTTCGATGCAATACTTTCTAGTTTTGGCCTTGGTGAGTTTTTATTCTCTTCAGAGAGATATTTGATTTTTATCTCTAAGTCTTTTATAAAATTTCTTTATAAAGTGGACCCCTTGTGCTATGCTGAGTGATATGACAACTTAAAGTTGTTTTTAAAAAGGGGCTAGTTAGACATCCTATTGTGATGCCAAGGAAGGGAAGGTTTAATATTTTATAGATTAATTTATGCTTCCCAAAAGGTGATGCCAAAAGGAATAAGGGAATAAAGTACATTTACATGTTATTTTTGAGAGCTCCAAAAAATTTGACGCTTTTTAGGTTATTTCCATGTGCCTTGTAAAGTTAGTTTTAAAGGGAAAAAAATTCAAATGGAAGAAAGGTTGCCCTAACTCTTCTTTCCCTCTTTATATTCTCATTTTGGACTCTCGTTTGGCATGTTAGCTTTTGACATCTCACAGTTATGTTGCTGGAATGCTTCTAGAGTTCATCTTTGTTGGTTGGAGGAAGAAAGCCCTCTGCTGGATAGCTGCATTCGGTAGTGAGAGACCCACCCTAGCTGGTTGGTGTTCAATTTTTCAGATTTAGCAGTGATTTTGGCTTGTTGGGTGATTGTAGGGTTAGATAAGATGGAGCTATTTATATTATTTTGATGTGAATTTGTTGGTTTTGGTGTGGAGTGTGGTTTTCTGGAGATTAGATTGAGTTTTGGTGAGTTTAGTTTCATTTTCTGAGTGCTGGTGTGATTTTACTGAGTTCCGAAAGTGTTTTTTTTAGTAGCTGGAATCAAAGATTTACTCATAACTTTGAAGACTAAGGCTATCATTCTGGGTATTATTTCTGAGTTTTCCTCATTTCTCGGCACCCCAAACAGAGTACTAATTTAGCAATTTGGTGAAGAACTGAATTATCTAGTCAAATTGCCCTTTTACCAAGTGCAAAACTTGCTTGCTAGCACGTGCATATTGAAGGAAGTCCTAAATCTGTGTTTCCGGGCATTGAAATAAGGTTGGTAATGGAGTTTTACTTTGCTGATTGCAATCAGAGATTCTTGGAACAGATTTAGAGCTGTTTGAAGGCATAAATATCATTTCCAGAATTTACCCTTGACATCCTTGGACACCTAGTTGGAGCTGGACTGTATTCTGAGTGTTATTCTTCACTTTTGGAAGTCTTTATCAGGACTGCAAATTAATTGTTAAGGCTGATTCTCGGAATATTGTTCTTTGAAACTGATTTTTAATGTTTAAATATGACTCGTGAAGTTTGAATGGAGAATTGTTGTAATCAGCTCTTATTATTCCATGCTATTATATTTGGTGGGTGGTGAAACAACAAACAGCAAATTACTTCATTGAAAAACAAACTTGCAACAAATACTTTCAAAAAAAATGAGGGGTGGTTATTACATGCAACTATTTTATGATGGGGGCTTTTCAACCCTTAGGGTGCTGGCTTTGTTTGAAAATGCTCTGGTTTATTTGGGTGAGTTCAGCTTTGTGGCTTTATAGTTATGTTCTTGTTGTCTCGACTCTCTACAGTGCAGATAGTTTCTTGGCTGTTGCTCTTGGCATGTTTTTGCTCATGGTGTTTTTGGTTCCGTGCTACTTGGTACTTTTCTTTCTCTTGGTATGGCCTGGCACGCTTCTGAGGTTTGCACAGGATATGTGTGTGTGTGATGCAATAGGGATGAGGCCCCTTAATAGATCGAAGATGATATTTAATTGAAAAAAAAAAATCACGACTGACAACATCTGCAAAGATAAAAATAATAATTGGATAAAAAGGCAAGATTTAAAAAACCAAATTGGAAAGATGTTGCGAAGATAGATTGCATTTCAAAGGTGGAACTATATTAACTTAAGTAAGAGTTATCAATGAGTTATCTAAGGCAAAAACTCAAGTAATACAGAAAATATAAAATATAACTATAAATAAATTTTTCAGTGGGCATCCAGAAAACATCATTGCAAGAAAATAAGAACAAGGAGAGGCAACCATGAACTATACCATGCAAAAACTCAAGGAAAGAAATAATTAAGAGCTCAGCAAAACAAAGACACTACAAGGAACCATACGTTTAATAGATAGGCTATTAAGGAAGAAAAATATAAACTAATTGATAGGTGATGCATGCCATGTTGGCCCTAAGGTGGACCGAAAATTCATCTCATTTTAACATAATTACAACAATCCCAACTTTGAATTACACAAGCCTGCAAATTTAAACAAAGGAATAGAACCCAAGGTAAGAAAGTCTCTCCAGTACCACCTTGTGATATCCTAAACCTCAATGGTACAGTCTTTTAGCTAGGAAAAATCACACCGCCTAGGTTTTGCTAACTGAGAAAATAAATGCAGATTTTGCAAAAAATTTATCGAGTAGTCAAATGGTCTGGAACAATTGTTGCTAAGCAACCGAGGTTCAAACCCTGTAGGCTGTCGTTAGAAGTGTGGTCCTTGTTTTACATATATTCCAACAAATGAAATGTTTTCTGTTCTGGAATTATATTTAACAAAATAATATGTTGAAATTCATCAAATCCAAACATGATTAGATGATTTATTTTAGTGAATTCCATAGTAGAGATGACAGAAAGCAGAACTTACTTGGCTCTTCTTCTGTCTAATTTGTCACACAGTAAACCATCCTTATACACCTTCGCTTTATTTACACCAAAAGTGTAGCCCTCAAGAGGGTAAACGTTCACAACCGACTCTGAAGACATCTTCTGTTAATCTTCTGCAAACAAAATCACCAATTTAAAGAGATATATTCTACAAACCGACACGCGCTCAAAACAAAGAATATTTGAGCGAAAGGAAAGAAATTTCCGACAAGACCATCCAAACGGCAAAACAACTATACTACGCAATTCAAATTGAAAACAAAGGAAAGATATTTAGGTGCGAGGACCACACCGTCAAAAATAATTCAAATAAAATCATACGTTCTGAGAATGTACGCATACTATGATATCAGGTTTTTTTTAACACCCGGTTGAAGGAATTTTTATTAGTATTCATGAATTCTAACTTTTTTAATAGTTTTATTGCATTGACTTATATACTATTGCATTGACTAATATACTATTGCTTTGACTTATATACTTTTTTAATATTTTTCTTAATATTAAAATTAAATATCTTTTATTATTATTATCATAATTAAAAATAAATTTGGCAAAAATTTAAATATATAAATAGTAAAGTGGTATGGTTTAAAAAATTAGTATTATAATATATACAAACATAATTTATTAAATATTATTTTTAAGATTTTATATAAAGTTTCTTATTTATTTAATTTTTAATCTATAATAATTTTAACATTATTAATTTTTACAATTACAATTAATTTCTAAACTAAAAGGCAAGTACTGCCTTTTAGTTTAGTTTAATAATTGTATTGAATTAAAAAGAAAATAGCAATTCTTTAGTATCATTTATCTTTTTTCTATTGATTTATATTGGAAATAATCATGACAAAAATTAAATTATTATTTTTTTAAATAAATTTTCTCAACTAAATAAATGAGTTGAACATATTTAATATTATATACATCATAATAAATGTAAATTGTTGAGTTTAACATTATGTTCTTTCTATCACATTTGTGATGTTATTACAATCTTCAAATTCTTACTAAGAAGTTTTTAATGGAGACAAACAATGATATGGAGGCTTAGGCAGCATTGTTAGTTGTGGACTTAGCATCTAAAATCAATGCAAAGTGTGTGCACCTCGAAGGTGACTCACAAGTTATTGTCAACACTATATCTAATGGGTGAACCATGTGTAGTGAATAGACAAAATTATTCAAACTATACGAAAGAAGTTAGCAGGTTTCAAATATTTCAAAATAACCCCCATATTTTGCAAAGGGAACAAATTGGGGAATACACTATCCAAGTTGGTGGTCCCCTTCGTGGATGACTTTGGATCAAATTTAGCAGAGAATTTGGTGGCAGCATTTTTTTTTTTGAATTGCAATGATCAGTTTGTATGCTAAGGTACTTGGTAGGTGGGTCACTGACATTATTCATTACCATTTCCCCTCAATTGGGTGTGCGAACGGTGGCTCTCATGATGTCACATTTATGAAGGTGGAAGAGCGAGTCTTGTATGAAACATTTCCTTTTATAGTGAGTTTGTTGGGAATGTTTTTCGCATACATCTGGTGTGTTTGCAGAGAGAAAGTGACAAGTGTGAGGGTAATATGGAATTGAATTTTAGCTTCAAGTCAAACAAACAACAAATGTCCTTTTGGGGACATATCACAGAGGAGAGGTTGAAGATCATCTTCTCTACAAATGATCTACATTTTTCTGATGATGGTCAGGGCACTTCTATGGATAGATTTCATTGTCTCCAAATTCAAATACAGAATGAACACTACAATTTCCTCCATGTTTTGTGTTTTGTGCATGGGGGTTGGAGATGCACACTCGAGCAGGGGTGAGACGCATTGTGGAGTAGTGTGTAAAGCCTGAATGGAGAATTGGCTTGGAGGAAATCCTAAACTTGGTTGAGCCGAGTGTGGGGGGTGTGTGGCTACAAGGAGAGATTGGATTGGCATGCCTAAATTCCCCTGTCACGTTCACCCCTTCTTCCTCTTGGGTGTGTTATAAAATAAAGACCGACAACGTGAGGAAGCAAAAAAATATTGGCAGATGATCAAGGACTAAGTACAGGATTGGGAAACGGTGTTGGGGCAGGGGTTCCCAGGGTTCAATTGGATAAATCTTACCTCAAATACAAGTTGGCGGACTTCTAGAGGCAAATTCTAGTAGTGGGTCGTAGTCGTGGGTGTGGTGCAAGTGATGGCAGTGTTGGTAGGCATCGTGGCCATGGTCGTGGACGAAGAAACTCTTGAGGGTTGGGGCTGCGATGGATGATATTGGCATTGCACAATGTCATGAGGCTTTGCATGTCGAAGTTTACTGTATTTTTGTAGGATGCCACCCCAAGTTTTTGAAATTTTGTTCAATTTTTTATATAGTTTGATCCAAATTTTGTGATGTATATGCTACAATTGAGCAATTTGCAGCCATGAAGGGCTGGGTGGTGGGTTGTAGAAGCTAGTGCAGGGGGTAGGGTTTATAAATGTACATGTTGGATATTTTTGGATCAGGGGTGATCACCTAGTTGGATTGGGGAAATGGGCGATGGGGTTTTTCAATTGTCGTACGAACTTTTGGTGTAGTCTGGTTTTGTTTTGTGGGTGATGCTATGAGACTTTACGCTTCATTTGGTTGAAGGAATTAGAGTGGAATTAGAATTAACAAATTATGGATTTGCCAAATTTGATGTTTGTGTCGACCTCATGAAAATAGAATAGGGATTTTCTAATTTTAATTTTGCCCCAAAATGAACATTCACATCTTCCTAAAAAGCCCTAGAATTGGAATTGAAATGAGCTCCTTCCAACACAGCTTGTATGTATGTATGTATATATACACACACGTGTATATGTATGTGCATGTGTGTATATGTGTGTATATGTATGTATGTATATATGTATGTATGTGTGTATATATACACACATATCTGTATATGTGTGTATATACACATGTATGTATGTATATATTCACACATGTATATATACATGTGTGTATGTGTATATATATACAAACATGTGTGTATGTGTATTTATACACACATGTGTGTATATGTGTATATATACACATACCTATGTATATACATGTGTATATGTGTATATATGTACACAAATGTGTGTATGTGTGTACACACACACACATATATATATACACATGTGTGTGTATATACACATATATGTGTATGTGTGTGTGTGTGTATACACACACATGTATGTGTGTATATATACACGCTTATAAATACTGTATTAAAAAATTAAGAAATAAACAATTAAAATTCCTTATGCATCTTCTCAATCATCTATCGAGTGAACCAAACGGTCCAAACTATAATCCAAAAATGAAAAATCAGAATATCAAATCCATGATTTGACTATTTCCAGCATTTGATCAAATTCGGCATTTCCTAATTCCCGCAACCAAACGGGGCCTTATGGTTCAAATTTGTAAATGTATATCTTTATTATTAATAAAACATAACACAATATTTACTAAAAAAAAAATCTTCAAAATCTTATACATTAATAACTTAAAAATCACCTAGTTATTTATGTTAATTCTATTAAATTGCTATTGATCTATTTAATTTTTTAACTTTTTTCAATACTTTGTTCATTTTCATATATCTACTATTTGTATAATACAATAAATTATTAATGTATCGAAATAAATTATTAATTTATAGAAATAAATAGATACAAATATTTAAAATTTATGTATAATAACTTTAAATAATAATAATTATACTAATTATACTTTAAAAAATTTACATCTTTCTTGTAAAGAAAGGTGCAACATGATACAAATAATCTGACCTTCCATTTTTCAACTCTGAGGTGAAGCAATTTGAAACCTATTCAAATACACTTGTAGAAAAAAGGACACAGGGAGACTAAATCAATTGAAAATAAGATTAAAGATTTTATACTCAAGTTCCTTATTATGACAAGCATTTGTCTTCCTACACAACCAAAAAAAAAGGAGCAGGAGCTAGAATGTGTAAAGAAAATGAATGACTATATAACTAATGGTAGCTACCAATAAGTCATATAAGTAATATAGAGCATCACAAAGATCAATCAGTTAGACTAGTAACTATGATTGACTAAGGTAAGTGCACCAAGATGGGGGACAAAAAAGGGGTCTTAAGATGCCACTTTTTTCTGAATTCAATAGACTTTGAACTTTGATGAGAAAATAAAGAGAGTTATACTACAAATTTGAAGTTGCAACAAGAACAAGACTTGAAGTGCTTTGAATTGTATTTCTAAACTACTAGTTTGTTTTGAAAATGGTGGAGATTAAGGGCCTCAAAAAGGGGAAGCACACAAAGTGCTCCTATTTTTTTCAAAAAAACATAACATAACGTCTTTTTAATATTTAAAATCACTCCAATGGGAAGCTAGATAACACAATGTAGTTTATCTCAAAAAAATTAGATATTTTTTTGATGAATATATGATTTTTAACTAATTTTTTAAGTTGACACGTCCTAAAAGGATGAAATTTGAGCATGCTCCCCCCTAAAATATTTGAAAAATAATCAAAAATCAAAAATTATTTTTTTCTAGGAGTGTATAATGGAGTATAGTTTATAAAAAAGTAATTTGTTTCACAATTCGACGAATGAACCAAAATCTATGCTCGAAATACCACATTTGGTATTTGAAAAAAGCCAGCACACTAAAAAAAGCTATAACATAAGCAAAATTCAAAATAAATTATATAGTTAGATCACTAACGAAGAGCTTAACAACATTGTGTGTTTTTCTTTTGCATTGAATCATGTGCAAACCTGATAGGGAGCACAAACAAAAAATTGAGAATTTTTTCTCTCTTTTCTGAAAAACACATCCCAGGCTTGTAATACTCGTCCAAGGCTTTCCATAGGATACCCAAAGCAAATTCAAGCCTAAGGTTTGGTGTTTCCCAATGCAAACTATTTAGTGTGCGCCAAATGCAAAAAATGCTTTTTTGCATATGGAACATGTCAAATAATGCATGTGCCAAATGCAAAAAATATATTTTTTGCATTTATTGTACGCTAAATGGTGGTGTGTGCTAAATAGTTTTCATTAGCAATCTCTTTCCCCCTCCCCCCCNTTCCCCCCCCCCCCCCCCCCCACTTTGATCAAATTCTTCAAATTCGAGTCAAATACAATCTTTGAGTAAGAATATATACATTAAATAAAAAATTAAAGTATAAGTCACATATATTGTCAAGATGTTTGAGAGTGGCTTCAAATCACTAAGAGTTATAATGTAGACTCTAAATTTTTTAACATCATATAAAGTTTTAGACTTAGTCAAATTTCAACAATCAACATTTTCTTATTAGTATTCTCTCACTCTCTTTATCTTCCCCAAAATCTAGCCTTATATCTTGCCCACTCTTTTCTCTCTTACCTTTCTCTCTCATCTCTAGGTCTATACCACCCTCTCACTCTCTCTACCTCGCCTTCCCTTTTGAGGGTGCATTGCATGAATTGATACATCCTCCATCTCCCTCCCTCTCTCTCTCTCTTATCTCTTTCACAAATCTCCCCCTCCCTTTGTCCATCCCTCCCTTTATTCCTCTCTTCCTATATATCTCCCTCTCCAACTCTCTCTTATTTTCTCTCTCCATTTTTAAGTTATCACCTCTACCTCCCACCCTCTCTCCCCTCTCTAGGTTTCTCCATCCATCTCTCTCCACCTCTATATCTCTCCATCCATATCTTATTACGCACCCCTCTTAATCCCCTTCTATCTATCAGAACCCTCTCTCTCCCAATATAGGTCTCTCATTTCTCTCTCCCCCTCTAGGTACCTCACCTCTCTATTTATTCCTCTCTAGTTCTCTCCCTCTCTTTTTACCTCTCTCTTTTTTCCCCCTTTCCCATATCCCTCTATGTACTCTCTCCTCTTCTTTCTCTCTCTCCCCTCCTCTAGTTCCCTCACTCTATCCATGTCTATCTCTCCCATTGTCCCTTCTTATTCACTATATGTTTGTTCTTCTATCTTTCACATGCTCCCTCCCTTCCCATCTAGAGATAATTACCTCCCCCTCTACTTTATAAGGTAAATGGTCTATTGTATAGGTTTTTTGAAATGGGGTGTAGGATATAGGGTTTATTTCATCTCTCTCTCTCTCTCTCTCTCTCTCTCTCTCTCTCTCTCTCTCTC
>MU225377.1:543825-563481 GCA_018584345.1 Thuja plicata
CTGATTTAAAACAAAAATAAAACTCTATAAATAGATTTACATTGCTTTAATCGACGTGTAAAACTCAGATCCACAATTTGTGGGTTCTTGATCTGTCTGTCGGTTCTGATGGTCAATTTTCTTGATCATCGGTGTTCCTTTCTTTGAACATGTCATTGGGTATGCTTGTCAGTTCCTGTCGAGTTGATTCTGGAAACTGTGTTGTCGGTAATTCTTGTGTTCGCTGGTAATTCTTATGTTCACCGATAATGCTTATGTTTTCCGGTGAAGCTTGTCACATTTATACTTAGCATTTTTCTCAAAAATTCTTTGTGTTGTCGGGTATGCTTGCATTTCACCAGTACTACTTTTGGTTCGCCGGTGATGCCTGCTGTCTGCCGGTAATGATTTTTGACTATGTTTTTCTTCTGAGTATACTAATGGAAAAATAATGTCATCAAATGCATGTTGGTGTTTTGGTGGACATTATTTTGCTAAAACTACTGCTCATAAGATCCTTAGGGCTGGTTATTTTTGGCCTTGTTTATTTAAAGATTCCTTCAATTTTGTACGAAAGTGTGAAGCATGTCAGAGATTTGCTTCCAAGCTGAAGTATTTTGGTGCTTTGTTACTAAATCCAGTAGTGGCTGAGGCACCTTTTGCCATGTGGGGAATTGATTAAATTGGGGAGTTTTTAGAAAAATCTAGTGGTGGACATAGTTGGATATTAGTTGCTATAGATTACTTCACAAAATGGATAGAGACAATTCCTACTAAGAATGCAATTAGTAAGGTGGTCATTGATTTTTTGATGGAAAATGTTCTAACCAGATTTGGTGTCCCTATGAAATTGATAATGGATAATGTTGTGTTTCGGGTAAGAAGAATTTAAAGATTTCTATGATGAATATGGAATTATGATGTCATACTCTTCCCCATATCATCCCCAAGCTAATGGACAAGAAGAATCTAATAATAAAAGTATTCTACAGATTTTGAAGAAAACTTTGAAAACAAACAAAAGAGCTTGGCATTCTAAGTTAAAATTAGCCTTATGGGCTGATACAGTAACTGTGAAAAGGGATACTGACAAGTCCCCTTTTGAATTGGTGTATGGTATGCAAGCCAGAATACCATTGAATAATTTACTTCATGTTTACAAATTCATTAAGGAAGAAGGTTTTGAATTAAATGATGCCATGCATAATAGAATGATCCAATTTGTTGAATTGGATGAAATCAGACGAGAAGGACAACAAAAAAACTTGAAGAGACAACAAAAAATGAAATATATGTTTGACAAAAGAGATAATAATAGAATATTTCAGCTAGATGATATGGTATTACAACGGAACGCTAATGCTGAAGATAAAGGGAAACATAAAATGTTTGAATCCTTGTGGTTAGGGCCTTATATGATTCATCAGACACATGGTAAGGATTCATATTTCTTAAGAAATTTGGATGATGAGGTATTGGAGTTTCTAGTGCATGGACAATTCCTAACACCTTTCTTTAATTAAAATTTCCTTCCATGCACAGTAGTCATGTATATAGGTAGTTGGTTTCAAATGAGCTGGTGTTCTATAGGTTGTACATTTGTATATACTCCTGAGTTTTTCTGTAGAGTTTTATCTTGTCCCTAGTCTTCTTTTCCCAGAGTTATGGTTTCTTACCTTTATCTTGCAATCAAGCATCCTCAGTCAGAGCCACTTTTGGTCATATTTTGTCCCTTTGATATATATTTTTCCTTGGGCCTGGTTAGGGTTGGAAAAAGGTTTTCTACACTGCTAAATTCCTTAGTTTTTATGCCTGGTTCATATCTCCAATGATCTATGGGCAAAAACCCTAAGTCTCTATGAGAAAATCTGGTTTAAATAGTGAAAATCTTTCTATGTCTTGGTCTGTCCTTAAACCCTATTTTCAAAATTATAGTCATTGGTTGAAAAAGGTCTTAAACCCTTCATGGTCTGTTGTTATTTACAGTTACCTTTTCAGGCCACTTAAGTCTTTTTATGTCATGTGTGTGGCCAAGGAATATTCTTTTATTTGGCAAAGCTCTTTATCTCCTAATATCCTAACGACATGGAATATGCTCTTTCCATTCAACAATTAAGCACAAGCCGTAAATCTAGTTTACATCATGCGGATGCGTGCCAGATCTCCAAATAAAGTCAAGGTCAGTTCAAATATTCAGCGATCTAGGAAGGTTTGTTGATCAAGCTCTATTCTTATGATGATCGTGTGGTCTGTGCCAAGTCTCGTAATGGAACCCAGGTTAAGAAAAGCATCTAGCGACTTGGAGACAATGTTGTCGCTGAATCTCTAGATCTGATCATGGTAAATAAAAGTGATTCAGGTTTGCAGAGATTTGATAAGATCTTGCCACACATATAAGGTGGGCCTTGTTCAACACTAAGTAAAGTTAAAGACCAGTCAAGTCAGATTGGATCTGACAAATGGCGCAAAGCCTTAATATAGAGATGATCGACAGATATCCTTCAAGGCATTACACATGTATGACATATGTACAACCAGTCAACACAGGTCAAAAGACAACATGGATTTCTCAGAGCCAATAGTGAAGTGCCATGTGGAGGTTAGTGGGACCAAGCTTTCTGAGTTATAACTAAAGTAAATATCAATTTGATTTAAAATGATCAGATGGTTAACACATTACCTTAATGCGAAGATGAGCAGGGATTAATCTTTGAGTCATTGTGCCTGATTGAAATCTGTCCTCTTTTGATCGTGGGGCCAGAGGCAAGATAGAGTAAAAGGTAGGATAAGTTTGTAAGGATCTAATGATAGGCATGAAGCCTTAAAACAAAATTGTTTGAGATATAATCTTCAAGGCATTGTGCTTGCGTGCCACCTATCCAGACCAGATCTTTGAAGCCCGAGTAATTTAAAAGGTATCTACAACTCTGTTTTAAAGTGCAAGAAGGTTTAAATTTTGGCCGTCAATGGAGAATTTCGCTCCAGGTGTAGCCGTTGCAACTATTTTTTAAATATTTAAATTCTTTTCTCATGGTTTTCAAGTAGTGATCTGTGTCATCTTATTGTAGAGATTTTGATGGATCAATCTGATCTTTTGGGCCATGTTTTACAGTTGTTGGATGCAATATGGAGGAGAAGTTGGTGTTTCTGAAGACATTTATTGCATAATTACCTCTTTAGGGTTTTTTGTTAGCTTGTAAATCAATATTTAATCAATTGGCTTATCTTGTTCTATTATTCGCCATAAATGAAGAACTGTTTTAGAGTTTTATAATGCAAATTAAATCAGATTTTCAAGGACTTGAGATTTCCCAAAAAAGGTAGTTGGCTTTCTGCAAATCTTAAGGGAAAAAATCTTCTGGGGTAATTAATGAGGGATCAGGCATTCCATGCATTGTTCCTTTTGCAAGACATTATTCTTCAGTTTCCCAAGATAATCGGTGCCTTGATCAGATTTCTCCAACTTAATAAATCAAAGGAATGTTTTGACTAAAGATCTCAGAGGTGCTTGGTTGTTGAAGTGAATTAATGTGTTCTGTCATGTAATACTTTAATAGTTTTATCCCTAACCCTAATGGATCTGAAGCTTGTTGCAATCCTTGTTTCTATAAAAGGACTTCCAGGATCATTTTGTAGGGATGGGAATTTGATGCCACAAAATCTCATAAAGCTCTGCATATTTTGATTAAGATTATCAAGTGGTCTTTTAGCCCTAATTTCATATGGAATTGACATCTTGATATTAAGATATGTCTGCACTTCCTGTTATTTGTGTGATTTAATTGAATAGTGTTCTATGTTCCAACTTTTATACTCATTTGGATTGGTTGTTAAGGACAATTCAGTCCACCACTTTGTAAGGAAAATTTTCAAAATGTATTAAGGTTTCTTTCAAGGAGAGAATTAAATCCTTAAGGTAGTTTTCGTGAGTAGAGGACTATAACAAATTTGATAAGTATTTTTTCTTGTAAGAAGTGTGAATGGATTATGTAAGGCATAGTCTGATTCAGTGATCATTTGCAGGATTTACATTTAATGTATCTTTCTTTTTGGAGGTATTTTCATATTGAATGACTCCATGCCCATTTGATAAGGCACTAATCTGATATGTTAGATTGTGTGGTTCCCATCAAATCTTGATACAAACTGTTACAATTTTTATTTTTATGATTACATATGTTATTCTCGTTTGTTGAAGACCTACTAAATATTTAAGGCAGAAGTGAGGTACACCCGCCTGAGCTTGTAGATCTCAAAGTGAAGGAGGATTTAATCCTTGTTAATTGGACTTATTTCTTAACATAATCAGAATTTGGGTTTCATAGAGTGAAGTATTGCTTCTATATAGGATTCTGCATGCAAAAACTCCAACATCCATGATGAGGAAAGAGCGAGACCAGGCTAGAGCTTAGGCAACATATTATTGTGGTGTTGATTATGTTGTGGTACTTGTAGAGATACGAGCTCCCCCATTATCTCAAGTTTATAGAAATGAGAAGAGTAGTCAAATAGATCAGTCAAAGAGTCATGGGGTGAAAAATCCAATTGCTAAATCTCTGAGGGGTTCAAAACTAGGAACAAGTGGTGTTGGACCATCTACCGGGAGTACATGTACTAATATAGGTACAGGTTCTATATTGTTGATGACGTGCACTACCTCTAGTGATAGTCATGTGTATATATTGTTTGATGATATCATATTTTTGGTTATGTATCCATGTATTAATCTCTTTCGATGTACTTTTGATGATATACTTTTATATGGACATTGATGTATCTTGATATGGACATTGATATACTTCCTCCCATATATATTATGATTTATTCTCCTTTGTTGATGTCATTATACAATAGACATTTATAATTTTGATTATATATGATGATGTAGTGGATTTTGATGGTGGATGCATAGCTACATCATTTTCATGTATGGTGTATGATTTACTTTATGCTTATGATGCACTTATGATGGATATAGATGCATACTATAGATGATTTACATATATGAATGCATTGATGGGATGAATTATTTATATGTATAATGTATGGATACATTTTAATTATAATATATAGATAAATTCCTAAATGAAATTATTTATTATAATATCTTTATGGATGTACTATGAGATGTATATGTAGATGAATATATGTTATACTTTGATTTGTTTTCTCTAGATGCAATGATGTTACTGATGTGATCTATATGATGTATGAATAGATGATTTGTAATGATGTGCGCCTAAATGATGTTGATAGTGATTAATGAAATGTAACTAATGTTAGTGATAAATGATTAATGTATATTGAATAATTAATGAAATGTAATGAACCTTAATGAAAATCTTCTAAAGAAATCTTGAACCATGCAAATATCCATGTACCAAGCATAGACTCAAACAAGCATCCCAACAATAACTGCGAAGTATATGCGGACCAAAGAATGATCCCAAATGAGGTAATACATCTAGATACACTGAACCATAGCATGACTGAAAGAAATTGTAGATAGAACTTTAAAGCTCATGTTC
Source organism: Thuja plicata (assembly GCA_018584345.1). NCBI lineage: Eukaryota > Viridiplantae > Streptophyta > Pinopsida > Cupressales > Cupressaceae > Thuja > Thuja plicata. The sequence goes on from MU225377.1 coordinate 549,333, forward strand.
AATAAATAAGTACCACAACAAACCGTGTCTAGTAAACATTATGAATACTCTAAACAAAATGATCCAATCTGTCAAAGCTTGCTACATCTAAAAAAGCTCACTATACAACCAATGTCAAATATTCAAACAAAGTGTTCTGATTAAGTAAAAGCGGGATTTGAAAGGTCCCGGAACCTTGTACAAAAAGATCAGAAGATATACATTGCTGATCAATCCTGAAGAAAGTTCAAAACAAAAAGGAACAAAGGCCTGTGACCTTCCAACTGAAAACACTTAGCAAAAGAAATTAGAAACAAACAACACAATAGAAAAGGATAGCAGAAAAGACAACAAAAAGGCAAGCGACACCAACTAGAAATTTTCCCTCAAATCTTTAGCCTGCTCTGCTAGAAGCTCCATGTTGCTCATTGAGATCTTTAGGTCTTCCAAATCTGCATCTTTTTTCTTGGCACTAGCACAAGTTTTGATACTAGTACCCATACCCACTTTGGTTTCTTTTCTTTCCCCCATGCTAATCTTCATTTTCTTGACAATGTTCTTACTTTGATCTGCAGAAGCCCTCAGAATGTGAAAACTTTGATCACTAATCTTCTTAAGGGTATTCTCTAATTTCTCAACTTTGTCTTCGAGAGTAGAGATTCTGGCTTCATAGCGAATTCTCTCAGCCTCTTTACTCATATTGTTCAATTTTTCTTCCATGGCCAACACAATGCCTCCCAACTCCCCGAAAGCCTCCCTGGCCTCCATCTAGTCATTCAGACACAAGGCCATAGGTTTTTCATCAAAGGTGGTCGTCTTAATCATATTCACCATTTTTCCTTGTTATTTGATGTCAGCTTTCATGGACACATTGTCCTGAGCTATAGTAGCCATAAAATGACTGAAGGAAAGAATACAATCCCTTTGATCCTTCCCAATGTTTAAACCCTCCCTTATGTTGGTAGCTTTAACATTAGCTTCAGTAATGTTAGCTTTGTTAGTCTTCTTACTTTGAGAGTCCACCCTTTCAGAATAGATACATTTATCCACACCAATGTTGTCCATTGCCTCATCTTTTTTATCATCTTCTTTCAATTTCTTTTTCTTGGTTTTCATGGGGCTTTCTATTAAAGCCTCCTCCTCTTCAGAGGACACCAAAATGCCCTTATTTTTGATATTACCCTTCTGCTTTTTAACAACAGAGTAATTTTTTTTTTAAAAAGGAAAATGTCTCTTTCTACGCTTCAGATTAGTTTCCTCATCCCTTGTCTTGGTATCTTCCAGTTCAAAATCATCATCAGAACCTTCCCACCTTTGCTTGGTTTTTGGTAATTTGTTGGAAGAACTCCCTTTCAAATTCCCTTTCCCTTTAACACTTGTAGTATTCTTCATCTTGTCCTCAGTGTCTATATTAAATTTATATCTCGATTCATACTCCTTTGTATACTCATCTCTTGGAGAGTTGCCCTTAAGAATTGGCCTTTCAACTTTTCTCATTTTTAGCATTTTGTAAATAAGGACCATTAAACCTTGATGTGACACATGGTCACTATAAGGATCATTCTGAAGCTTTTTCATAGTATGATTCAGGGAGATCATAAGATAGAAAGGAATATTGATCTTCTTATCATACCTAAAGTGATTTTAAATAACAAAATGGTGCACGTATGCCTGAGAGAATCTACCATCAAGAGTTAAATAACTGATTGTAGCATACAAAATATATCTCCAAGGATGACTAATGTTGTTAGGGATAATGAACCCACCTACCTTGTTTACCATTCTGGCAGCCTCAATTTCATCTTCCATAAATCTGGCACGAGCTCTGTCCAAATAACTCTGGTCCCGATAGAACTTCATACCCTTTTGGGGTAAACTCGTAGCCTCAGCAATCAACTCTTCATTGATGTCCACCCAGACATTGTGGAAGTAAATTTACCTATTCTTCCAGTTTTTTATGAAGAAATTAGTAACGACAGGGTCCCGACCTTGGAGCTTCTCCATATAACCAGCAAAGCCATCTTTCTGGAGAATATCCCACACTTCCCCTTTCTGCTTCCACTCATTACAACTAGAAGGCTCATGTCTTTTTTTCTTGCCTCCCATTTTGCAAATGTTTCTCTCATATTTTTTCTTTGAGAAGCTCTTCTCATTGCACAACCTTCAATCTTATTACTTTTTGTAATCTTGTGCAAAATGACCCAGAATCCGTGTGAAATGATATGATGATGGAAAATGACGTTGATAGAATGACCTTACCATTATTAATCCTTACAAAAATCTTGTTTTCCCCCATCATTAATTAAAATATTTCCACTTATTTGTTTTCTGTGGATCCTCTCCTTTAATATAAGAGATTTCATATCATACGGAGTACTAATTTCATTCTGCCAAGTTGTAATGTTATCATTTCTACATGCATAGTTGGTCGCCTAGTCAGCTGCCCCATTTTCTCCATGATACACATGGGTACTGACACATTTTTTCATAGATCTTATAATGTCCTTAGAAATTTTGATAATATTATCAATCTACCAAGAAGGTGTCAAAGTTTCATTAAGACATTTTATAATATTCAGAGAATCCCCTTCTAACCAGATTTTCTTACAGTTGAGCTCCTTCAGCCACATGGTTATTTTGAGTTCCTATTGGAATCATTCTTATAGTTTTTCAAATTCCCTTGTCATCCTAGATCATAACTCCACAACCAACAATACCAGGGTTTCCCTTAGAGGCACCATCAAGTTTCATCTTCATCCATCCCGATGGGGGGCACTCCCAATTCACCTCATCACTAGGATTAGTTTGGTTTTCACAATTAAATTGAATGCACCAATTCATAGAAATAGCAGTTTCCTCCAAATTTTAATTGTCTTTGATGTACATAACTTTATAATTTTCAATTGTCATACTTTTGATCTTTCTGTATAAAACCTTAGGGATATTTGACTTATCTCTCAATATTCTATCATTCCTCTATTTCCAGATAGCCCAAGTGATGTGCGGTAAAGCAATTTGCCATATCCTTTTAATGTGTTTATTCTTGATGTTGATATCCCAAGAGCTGAACATACTCTAAATGTCAGAAGGGAGGACCCAATCAATATTGAAGGAATTTAGGAGAAGAGACCATATCTCATTTAAATAGGAGTAGTGAATGAACAGATGGTTAACATATTCTTCCTACTTTCTGCATAAGAAACACATGTTAGGCAAATACAAACCTCTATTTTTGAGGTTATCTATAGTTAAGATTTTATTTTGGATCATCATCCAGAAGAATATATTAATTTTTTGAGTTAGGCCTTTTATCCAAGCTTTGGCCCACGCAGGAGTTTCAATGTTATCATAGTTCAAATAATAGGCAGATCCCACACTGAAATTGTCACTGGTAGTCCATTTCCAAATCAGATAATCCTCCTCTTTGTATAGAGTAATGACATTAAGAATTTTGTTTAAAGATTTGAGAGCAAGGTCTATAATAGATAGGTCCCCCCACTGTCCATTTACCTAATAGTCATTAAATTTAGAGCCAAATTGGATTTTGCAGAGATCAGCCAGAGGACCCCAAAGGGGGTTCTCACCAAGGGTGGAGTCACCAACCCAAATATCTCCCCAGAAGTCAATTTTATCTCCTTTCCCAACTTTCCACTTGACACCTCTTCTCTAGATGTTTTTAGCTTTAATGAAATTCTTCCAGATACAAGATCCAACCAGATTATCTTCAGAATCCAAGAATTCCTTGAGAGAGGGAGTATTCCTTTTATATTTATTATGCCAAATCATGCTTCATTCCTCTTTAGAAGAATACCCCCTCCATCCAAGTTTAGCAAGAAGGGAATCATTCATGCTTTTAATCCTTCTTATGCTGAGCCCTCCTTTATTTTTAGGAGTACAAACTTTATCCCATGAAATTAGAGAAAATCTCTTAGATTTTTCAACCCAATCCAAAGAATTTTTTTTGTATTTTTTCAATTGCATCAGCATATTTATTAGGAATTCTGAAAAGACTGAAACCATAAATAGGGATACTTTGGAGGGAAGATTTCAAAAGAAGCACTTTACCTACCTGAATAAGAAGATCCCCTTCCAACCAGAAATCTTTTTGTGAAATTTATCCATTAAAGTACTCCAGAAGGCCTCAAAAGGATTAAGACCAAGTGGAAGTCCTAGATAGGTAGCAGGTAGCTTTCCAATTTGGCATCCCACGATTCTGCTGATTTTTTCTTGTTTGTACTCTGGGGTATTAATAAAGTAGACGTAGATTTTTATCCCAGTTAATAGATTGACCAATAACCTTGCTATAATTGTTGAGAATAGTGTTGAGGTTTTGGGCTTCAAATATTGAGGCTTATCCCAAAAAGATTGAATCATCCACAAATTGTTGATGGGAACACACATATTTTGAACAAGATGGTCTAAGACCTTTCAGATCTCCTTTTTGAATAGAACTGTCAATAAATCTCCCCAAGCATTCAGCCAGAATAAAAAATAACACAGGTGAGAGAGGATATCCTTGCCTAAGACCCCTTGAGGATTTAAATAAAGGAGAAAGAGATCCATTAACCAAGACAGAGAAGGAGGGGGAAATGATAAGCTGCAAGAGAATCTTAATAATTTTGGGACTAAAACCAAAAGCCAAGAGATTTTTCTGAAGTAAAACCCAATCAACTCTATCATAGGCCTTAGAGAGATCAATTTTTAAAATAAACCCTTCTTTTCTATCCATAGTCAGAGAGTGAATATTTTCATGGACAGTAATAATGGAATCTAAAATTTGCCTACCTGGGACAAAACCAGTTTGTTGATGAGAAATGAGTCTAGGAAAAAGATATAGAATTCTAGAATTAATCACCTTAGAAATGATCTTTTAAGAAGAGTTGCAAAGACTAATCGGTCGGAAGAGATCCATAGAATCAGCCCCAACTCTTTTGGGAATAAGAGCAATAAACGTGCCATTAATTTCTTTGAGGATTATTTTGGATCCAAAAAACTCTTTGACAACATCAGTAACATCTTTTTGAACAATAGTCTAATAATACTAGAAGAAAAACATAGGGAAACCATCAGGACCTGGGGATTTAGATCCTTCAAAGGAGAAGATAGCCTTCCTTATTTCTTCATTAGATGGAATGACACAAAGATTCAAGTTGTCATCATCAGTAATAATTTGGGGAATACTAGCTAATATATCTTGTTGAAGATCTTGATTCAATTGATTATTCTGGGTCAACAAAGAGGAGAACTAGTTCTTAGCTTCCTTAGAGATTTCCTCCTCCTTATCCAAAACTCCACCAGACACATTGAGCTTAGATATTCTATTGGTTTCTTTATGCTTGAGCATTGTCATATGAAAGAATTTGGAGTTTCTATCCCCTTCTCTAAGCCAAGTATTGCGAGATCTTTGCTTCCAGAATATTTCTTCTTTGTGCACAATATCATGGTATTTAATAAATATTTCACTCTCAGTTTATTTATTGATATTAGTATAACCATTTAATTGAATAGAATCCTAAAAATCTTTAAGTTCCATCAAAATTTCAGCCTTGGAAGAGAAAATATTACCAGAAGTATCCTTATTCCAAATCTTAATATTGTCTTTAACATTTTTCAACTTATAAGTAAGTGTATACATAGCTATTCCCTCAATCTTAATTTTCAACCACTCTCTAATTTTGTGACTCATATCCGACTGAATAGTCCACATTTTCTCAAACCAAAAATGAAAATTCCTTTTCCTAGATATATGATCAACAATGAAGGAAAGAGGGTAGTAATCAGAACCCGCTCTAATAAAAGTAGTTATGGAGCAGTTATAGTGTTGATACCAATTATTAGATATGAGGGTGTGGTTGAGTCTTACCTGGATAATCCCCTCACCTTCTCTTCAGTTGGTCCAAGTAAATTTGACACCTTGTAAGTCAACATCAATAAGGGCTTGTCTTGTAATGAAATTCATCAAGTCAATTCTTCTTTCCAAGTTGGGTTGGCTTCCTCCAAATTTTTATGTTTCCTTGAGAGGAGTATTAAAATCTCCCATAACAATCTAGCTCTCATTAGCAAAATAATTCCTAACCTAGTCTATTTTGTTCCAAAAAGTTCTTATCCCATTCTTAGTATTAGGAGCATAGATGTTTGTAAGAATCCAAGTAGTTCCATCTTGGATGTGTTGAAATATGAAGCTAGCCATATTGTTTTCCTAATAGATGACATCACCTCTAATGATATCACCATTCCATATAGTAGATATTCCTCTAGAGGCACCTTCCGAGATACCTCCACAAATTATTCCATTTTTGAAAAACTTAAGAGTTTCAACCTTATTCTTAGACATTTTTGTTTCCTAAATCAAAACAATATCAGGTCTATTGTCTCTAACCATATTTTTGATTAAATCCTGCTTATAGGGGTTATTTAACCCTCAGATATTCCATGATATAATCTTCATTTCTTTTTTGTTATACCCACCTGAGTGATGGTCCTTTGAGTACCATTCACTATGTTTCTAGCTGCCTCCTGATTTCTTTTTCTTGAACTTGGTGGCCTCCCTGGTGGAGAAAGCTAACTTCCTCCAACATCAAGAAGATTACTTTTGTTGTTTCTTTAAGATTTTTCTGCTATACCCTTCTTGCCTTTAGTTTTGTCAACCATAGTGAAAGGAATATATTTTTCTTTCCTTTCTAGAGCCCTATTTACTTCTTCCTGATCCCCCCATTTAGGATTTTTTCCATCATTATCCTTCACATTGGGAGATATATTTTGGGTCATTTCAGAAAGACCTAGTCCCAAAATTATATCTTGTTGGGCATCAATGAACTCATTGTTCCCAAATTTAATCTCTGACTCCCCCTGCTGCGTATTATATTCTTCAACCTCTTGAATGGTTGACTGATTATTCTCTAGTACCATCTGACTGTTAATCTTTTGACTAATAAATTCTTCATGCCCATACTCAAAGGTATCTGAAACAATGTCCCCTATCTATTTTATGTCATTTTTATTTTTCTTATCAACTTCAGGATCAGGATTAGCATCTGTTTCTTTCTCTGTTATATGGATATTTTGTTCCATATTATTTTCCTTCACATCTTCTTTTTTCTCATTCTCATAAAGTTTGTATCCCCCTATTATTAGAATCAGAACTTAAAACCCCTTCTATGTATTCTCCATTCTTACCAACAGGTTTCCACACCTTTTTCTATTGGTTTTTCTTCTTAGTATTATTTGGGCATTTTTTGCCCAGTGCCTCACCTTTTTACATCGAAAGAAAGGAAATGGGATCGATTCATATTCAAGTTTTTGAATCCATTTCCCAAGTTTGGATTCAATTTCTATCTGCTCTGGCATATCGACCTCAAGGACTATTCCAACACAAATTCTAGCATGCATCAAGCTTCTTCTTGATGCCATTACAGGGTCTATAGATAAAAGTTCACCAAATGAACTAGCTATACCCACAAAAACATCTTCATTCCAATACTCAAGAGGGAGCCCAAGGATCTTTACCCATACGGGAATTTGGACTATGAAATCCTCATTTAGGGCCATATTAGGATACCATTTTTGTAAGACCATTGTACTTTTTCCTATACTCCATAGTCCACCACCAATGGTATGCTTCCTAAGGATGGTGACAACATCCACTTGTCCTTTAATTTTCCATCTTTTTTCAACAAAGGCTCTTACAACTTCAATATTTGGTCTAATCCCAATAAATTGACCAACTAAGGAGTTCTCCATTCTTTTTATATTATGGTCAATAACTTGATCGGGAATAGCTATTGCGTATTTCCCTCCATAAATATTCAAAATATTTCTCACAGGCGGGTAAATAGACTTACCTGAGGGTTTGATCCAAAAAATGGATGACCATTTTTCTATCTCTTTTCTCGGAATGGGACCCCCACCTAGGTCCTCACAGCCCATAAGACCATCTTTTTTTTTTCTTGTTGTCATCCCCCTCCGAATCCGTAGGCATTCCCTCTGTGGCAGAAGGACCTGCATCTCCAGCACTAGCATTCCCTGCTATAAAATTTGAAATTTGGTTTCCCGCCCATGCTCCTCCACTCCCCGCTTTCTCCCTACTACTGGCCATGCTCCTCCGACTAGCATCTTTAAACCAAGTGTTACTACCATTGGTAGTAATAATTATTTTGAAAAGACTAATTAATAGCTAAATGGGAACAACATCTAGATTAGATAATCATTTCAAATATTTTTCCCTAATCAATATCTCAATCTACCGTGATCACTGTAATTAGTCATCAAAGTCACATATAAGAATGAATAACGTCTCAAGAAATGAGGTTGTTAACCCTAAGCAATATTAGACTAACTATAATCTTCCAGACTGAACCACATTAGACAAGAAATGATATTATCCTAAGAAATACAATAAAATAAGACTTTAGTAGTATACGCCCATTAATGGGCATCCTAGGATTGCTCCTATTTTCAATCCAAGGGGTAGTGTGGAATGGGAAAAAACTATAGATGGTTGGATCAAGATTAAATTTGACACATCATCCCAAGGTAATTCAAGACCCTCAAGGACTGGGTGTGTAGTTAGCAATGTTATAGGAAATATATTGGCAGTTGAGTCTAAAAATATTGTAAATGACACCAACAATAAAGTGGAGGCCTAATAGGCCCTCTTGGTGGGGGAGATGTATAATTGAATTAAACTAGATCAATTTCATCTTAAAGGTGATTCATAGATTATTGTGAATTTCATTTCCAATGGACAATCCCAGGTTTGGAAATTACATAAAATTATTACTTTTTTGAAAAAAATTGATGATATTTTGCAACTTCAAATTTTCAAATGTATATAGACAAGGAAACTCCCTTGTGGATTTATTATCCAAGTTGGTAGTGACTATGACATTATGATAGATAGACATACGGTGAATTAACACATAACCCCATGTTGGCATAACCTTATGACATACTTTGGGGTGGCGGCTGGTGACAAAAATGTGAGGCAAGTGCATTTATGAGGACTCGAGTGTAGCATATATGGAATGATGGAGAGTACATGTATTAAATGCACACACTGCCCATGGCCTGCCATTACAAAAGATGGGTATTGAATGGAATTTTTACATATATATTTTTGGAGGTGGTCAATTATTGAGAAATTTTCAATGGAAATGGAAGCAAACTTCAGTCTGAAGGGAACGAATTAGAAAATGTAATTTTGGGGAGGGATTTCAAATGAAAGTTTGAAGATTGTTTTCACAATAGATGACCCATTCTTCCTGGTCATGGTGAGAGGGTTTCTGGGTATAAAGTACTTTCTTGTAGAGTATAGATACCATACAAATATTGATATTTCCTCAATATTTTGTACACGAGGGCTAGAAGTTGGTGGTGTGGAGGATTCTAGGAGGGTTGTGAATAGATGTGTGAAACTAGAATGGAGATTTGAATTGGATGTTCTTCTTTAATTCATTGTTCTAGGGAGGGGTTTCATTACCAAAATTAGAGACTAGGTGCATCTACCAAGTAACCCTAACCATATTCATCCTTTCCTTTTGTGTAGAGCAGGAGAAAATAGAGAAGGGATATGAGTAGAAGAGAGGAGGATGTGTTAGGTGATATGTGTGATTACACTACATATTGGGAACTGGTCATTATGTCTAGGTTGAGGAAGGAGGATTTTTATAAATCCGTTATGAAATTCAAATTGGTTGATTATTATCAGGGTGATGGCATGAAAAATGTAGTGTACCAAGTGCCTGATGCGTAAGTAAATAGGGCAAATGATGGAGCAAGGAGAGATTTGGGACGAGGTCATGGAACAGGTCAAGGTGCTAGAAAATACTAGACAAGTTCATAGATGTGGGACAGAAAATTACAACCGAGGATGGGGAGGCACACACGAGGAGAGGTATGTTTGAATTCCCTGGTGGATGGGCCTCTAGTTGAATTTTGTCCTCCATGTTTATATGGAAGAGTCATTTTTTCCTTTTCTTTGTGATACAGACAATGTTTTTGTGGGTCATAAGGGTTGATGCATTGGTTAATGCATTTTTTAGGTGTAAATGGTTTTTTCCTTTTATTTTAGTTCATAAATTATGTGATATATTTGTAATGAAATAGTGAATATAGATGCAAATGTATAGATGTAGGAACAAAAGCAAGTTATTTTTTATACAGTGAAAAATATGGGATACAAGGGATAATTTTCAATAGGTAGGGGAATTTTTTTACTATCACTATATTGTACATTTTCTACACTTTAAATAATAAATAATAAATATTTACCTAGCAAAAAAAAGACCTAAGTAGTATAAAATCACATCAGCAACATTTATAACACAATAGAAGTGAATAACTTCTAGAAAAATTCTAAACCTGATGCATCTGAACTGAGTAATCTAAACATCACTATCATTTGGATGACCATCTTCCAATTTGTGGATGAACAATCTCCTGAGAACAAGTGAACTAAATCATCAGTGTCATCTAGATGAGCATCTTCTGACTTGTAGATGAACAACTTCCTAATCAAAGATAAACTGAACTAAATCATTACTATCATTCAAGCCAATGATTATAAGCAAGAACTTTTGGAGAACATGTATACCATCCTTCACCAAAATGAAAATCTCTAGATACAGTCATCAACATAGTAGAAATAGCACATCATTCTTCAACAAGTTTGACATCAATGACAACCAAATCCATATGTGCAACATATTTTTTATTCTATTCTAGCTCTTGACAAGAACAATTAAAGTTGATATCTTTATAATAATACCTACTTATTATAGGATTCATAGGTTTCAAATGGATATAATAGCATGATGACATATAATTGATTGAATGTTTGATAATGTTAAGTTGAAGATAATGCAAGACATTAAATCAGTTAATAATTTGTATTGTCATTGATGTCAACTTGATATCATCTATATGATCATGTATATAATGCCAAAGACTTCAGAGAATCAAAGGAACAAAGATTATGCTTTCAGAAATGCATAAAAGTCAAGTATTCACTAAGTGACAGATAACACCGATGGAGTGCACACCATCGGTAAAGGAAAAGAAGCAAAGTCATAGTGATACCCGACAAGCAGAAAACAATATTGCCCGACGAAGCAAAATCACAAGATGCCTGATGAGCTAAGAACAAAGTTTCCCAACGAGTAAAATCCAATCATGCTCGATAGATGGAGATTCTGAAGCTGACTAGAGTCACACTGATGGAACTGGCAGTTGTCACCAATGACTAACTGCAGAGTTGACCGACAAAATATAGAGTTCAGAAAATGACAAAATATCTAGCTGGCAAGAGCTAAAGATAGACTTAACTGGTTGTTTTCATTGTTTTATTTGGCCAGGTGACTGATTTAAAGAAGATTTGTACAATTGGAATAAAGATAACTATGAGATAAATCAGGAGTTATGCTTTAAATCAGATTGGCTGGATTGTTTTTCATGCCAAGAATCAAGAAATGGTGAATATCATGTCTATATAAGCGACAAGCTTAATTCATTTCTGTAACACATGAAGGGGAGTGAATAATAAGAGGATGCTCAAGAGAAACTGATGAAGGATAACTTCATACAGTCTTGGTCAATCAAGTTGAAGGAGAGCTAAAGAATTCTGCAGACACCGATGAACAGTGAAGCACAGCATCACAGATCAGAAAGTGTGGAGCACAAAGAATTGAATTGATACATTGATCAAAGAGGTAATGTACTTAATTAGATCTGAAAATCTATAATTCAAGTTGCATTAGAAATAGGTCATTATGTTTCAGTTTAGCCATTGAAGCATCAAGTCTCTTATTAAAGAAGGACTTAACAGTCTTCTATATATTGAGGTACATCCCAAGGAGTTCCAAAAAGGTTGATTCATGAAAGTATCATTGGACTTTCCAGATACCTATTGATAGTCTAAGAAGAAGGCTGATTCAAGGATGGTAGCAAGATTTGTCTAAAGCCTATTGACAGTCTAAGAAGGAGGTTGATTCAAGGATGGTAGCAAATAGATGCTCGATACTAAGTGATAACCTCTATGTATAAAATCATCTAACAAGGTCACACTTAACAGTGTGTTTGTAACCTTTAACAGGGTTGGCTCCTAATAGGGCTCACTTTAGAAGAGTGAAAATTTGGGGTACCGATCCCAGTGGTTTTTTCCCTTAACAGGGTTTTCACGTTAAAATCCATGTGTTATGTGTGTATGGTTTATTACTTTACTATTTTACATTTCACATATGCATTTATGGATTCATCGGTATACTCTGTATATTTACTGAGTGTCGGTAAATATTTTTTACTACTTATCGGTAATCAAGGAGAACAAGGTCAGAAAAGGAAAATAGACGGACTTAATGATCTGAGATTTATTGATTGGTGGTTAAGTTTAAAGATAAGTTTTTGAAGCCACTGATTCACCCCCCTCTTAGTTATTACTAACAATTGGTATCAGAGCTTGTGTGCTTAGAAGGAAGGTTTCAAGACCTAAGTCAGGATCACAAGATGAATAGATGAGATGTGCCCAAGTTGAACAAAGACAACTTTGCTTCATGGAAAAGCAGGATAAGACTCCACTTATCAGGTATTGGTAATGATGTTACTCAATTCATAGATACTAAATATGTTTTTCCTATAGGAGCTTTGACAGTAGATCAATTGAGAGAGAAGCATGAACATAACTGCATGGTTATAGAGCTTTCTTCCTCACTCTCCGATGTTGAATTTGAAGATGTCAAGGATTGCAAAACTGCTAAGAAAATGTGGGACAAACTGAAGCTTGTACATGAGGGTGATACAAATGTTTTGAGAGCCAAGGCAGAAAGCCTTAGAGGAAAATTTGATGATCTTAGAATGAAATAAGGAGAAAACATCACACAGTACAGCACAAGAATAAAAGAAGTAGTCAATGCTATACGAGGTGTTGAAGGTACACTTGAAGAGGAGACAATGGTAAGTAAAATCTTAAGAACCTTATTGTCTATATATGCTATTAGAGTTTTTTCCATTCAAGAAATGAGGGCAGTAGAAAACAACATAGTTACTCTTGATAGTTTAATTAGTAGACTGATTTCATTTGAAATGAATAACTTTGACAATAGTGTCTTACCAAACTTAGATTCTGCATTTAAGTCTTCTATGAAAATAATAAAATCTAGTCATAGATACTCATCTCAAAAAGATAGTGAAAGTGAAAGTGAAGAAGAAGATCTAGATGAAATAGAAGCACTTATGGCTAGAAGAGTGCAGAGAGGCAAAGGTAAATACAAAGGCAAGTTACCACTTGTATGCTTCAATTGTAAAGAGATTGGACACTTTGCTACAAGATGTCCTAACAGAAGAAAAGAGGACAAAAGTAATGACAGACCTTTTGAGAAGAAATCTAACAGAGGTGATAACAAAGATTATAGAGGTTACCGACAATCAGAAAGAAGAGATACCTAAGACTACAAGGATAAAGGTAAGAAGGCTAGCTACCTAGCTACTTGCAAAGATGATGATACTGACACTGAATATAATGAAGACATCGAGATGGTATTTGTAGCTGCGAAGGATGATTCAGATGAAGATGAAAGGTATGAAGAAACTGCACTCATATCTAAGGTTAGCAAGAATGAAATCTGGATTATAGATAGTGGTTTCACTCACCACATGATCGGTGAAAAAGAAAAGCTTAACACTTTTGAGTATTACAATGGTGGTATAGTAATAATGGGTAATGAGACACCTTGTCCGGTTGAAGGTAAAGGAACTATAATGTTGAATAAACTGATTAAATGTGAAAATGCTTATTGGGTAAAAGGATTAAATTATAATCTGTTGAGTGTTTCTCATCTGAATAATTCAGGTGACAGAGTAGCATTTGAGAATAAGAAGGCAAAGATCTTCAATGAATCAGGAAAATTGATTGGTACTGGTGAACAAACTAAAGGTAACTTATTCTATCTAAATGATACTAACACCACTTGCTTAATGACTAGAAATGAAGACATATGGTTATGGCACAAAATATTGTGTCATGTGAATTTTGACAACATGATAAAGATAAGAAGAAGAAGAAATGTAAGAGGCTTACTGACGATGACAAAGCTAGACAACATCATGTGCAAAAATTGTCAAAAAGGTAAAATGACAAAGTCTAGTTTCAAAAGTAAAACCCATACATCTGATGATATTC
>MU225377.1:563531-575966 GCA_018584345.1 Thuja plicata
ATAGATATTTTATTCTCTTTGTTGATGATTACTCTAGAATGATGACAATTATGTTTCTAAAAGATAAATATGAAGCATTCAAGATGTTTAAATGGTATAAGGCTATGGTAGAAAAACAAAGTGGTAAAGATTTGAAATGTTTGAGATCAGATAGAGGAGGAGAATTTATATCAAATGAATTCACTAATTTCTATAATGAGCATGGTATAAAAAGACAAGTTTCTGCACCAAGAACACCACAGCAAAATGGGATTGCTGAGAGAAGGAACAGATCAATAGTTGATTGTGCAAGAACACTAATGATAGAGAAAAATATCACCCAAATCTTCTAGAGGGAAGCTATCAGCACTGCTATCTACACACTTAACAGAGTACAATTGAAGGACACAAAGAAGACATCTTATGAGCTACGGTATGGTGAAAAACCCAATGTAAGTTACTTCAAGATCTTTGGTAGTCAATGTTATGTCTTAAAGGAAGATAGAAATGGAAAGATTGATGCCAAAAGTGATGAAGGTATTTATCTAGGGTATTCTACCAAAAGAAAAGCTTTTAAATGTCTTATCAAGGCCACTAACAAAATAGTTGAAAGTGCAAATGTAAAGATTTATGAATTTATAGAAAAGAATGAGCTTGAAAGCACAAAAGAACCAGAGGACTACAAAAAATTTGCATATTGTGAAGAACCCAACACTCTGCCTGAGCAACAGTGCTTAATCCCAGAACAAAAAAATGTTGCAACCGATAGTCAGACTGTTGTTACCGACGGTCAGGATAATAATCAAGATAATGTGCAAGATAATGAAGAATAGAATGAAGACCAAAATAATCATCAAGCTGATACACAAAGAGTTGTACCTATACTTGCAAGATATGTAAGAAGGAACTATCCAAAGATTTAGATCATAGGAGATAAGAAAGCTGGTACAAGAACAAGAAGTAAGTCTTTAAACTCAAATTGTTTAATTTGTGAGTTTGAGCCAAAATCTGTCAATGTTGCACTAGATAATGAAGAATGGATAAGTGCTATGAATGTTGAGATTGAGAAGATTGAGAAGAACAAAATATGGTCACTTGTGCCAAGACCAGATGACAAGAATGTCATCGGTACAAAATGGATATTCAGGAATAAGCTAAACAAGACTGGAGAAGTAACAAGGAACAAAGTAAGACTAGTATGCAAGGGGTATGCACAAGAAGAAGGTATCGACTATGGAGAGACCTTTGCACCCATTGCTAGGATAGAAGGAGTAAGAATACTACTTGCTTATGCTGCATACAAAGGATTCAAAGTATATCAAATAGATTTCAAGTCAGCATTCCTAAATGGAATACTTGAAGAAGAGGTATATATTGAGCAACCAGAAGGGTTTGTAGATCCAGACAAGAGGAACATGGTATGTAGACTTCACAAAGCCTTGTATGGATTAGAACAAGCTCCCAGAGCCTGGTATGAATGACTTCATTCCTATCTAATTAGTATTGGATTCATAACGACTAGTGAAAATAGTAATCTTTATTTGAAAGAAGATACTGATGCTAACACTTTGATTGCTGAAATATTTGTTGATGACATCATATTTAGAGGCAATGATATGCTATGCAAATCATTTACTGATGAGATGAGAAAATAATTTGAGATGTCTATCTTTGGAGAGATCAAGTTATTTCTTGGTCTACAGATCATTCAACAAAGTGAAGGTATTATTATTACACAATCTAAATACATCAAAGAGGTCCTGAAAATATTCAAGATGGAAGATTCCAAACTAGTTGGAACACTGATGGGTACTGGATGTAAGTTAACAAAGGAAGACAAGACATAAGAGGTAAATCAAACTTTGTACAAATCAATGATTGGAAAACTCATGTATGTTGTACACACTAGACCAGATATTGCACATGCAGTAGGAACTGTTGCTAGATTTTCTACTAACCGTAGGGAATCACATATGACTATTGTGAAAAGAATCCTAAGATATCTAAAGAATACTGAGGAATTTCTCTTATGGTATAGAAGAGAAGGCAAATTTGAACTTAAGGTGTTTACCAACGCTGATTGGGTTGGAAATCTTGATGACCAGAAGAGCACAACTGGAGGAACATTCTTTATGGGTGACAGACTTGTCACGTGGATTAGCAAGAAACAAGGATGCATCTCTCAGTCTACTATAGAAGCAGAATATGTTGTTGCTGCTACAAACTACTCAAATATTGCATGGATCAAACAGTTGTTGGAAGGTATGCATATGAAGATCTCAGAACCAGTGATTATCTATTGTGATAACACCAGTGCAATAAAAATTTCCAAGAATCTAGTCATGCATTCCAAGACTAAACACATTGCAATCAAGTATCATTATTTAAGAGAAAAATTTCAAGAAAAAGAGGTGATACTGTAGTATGTGCAATAAAAAGAACAATTAGCTGATATCTTCACCAAGCCACTGCCCAAGGATACGTTTGAGTACTTGAGAAAGAGACTAGGGGTCAAACCCTTGTCTACCAGTCAGTAAAATACTAAAGGCTGCATCAGCCTATATATTATCAGAATATCATTCATGTTGATGCAAGCAAAATGATGAACTTCAAAGCTACATCTATATACAATAATATATATATCAAAACTGAGCACCAGGACATATTGTTGTATTGCTGATGGATAAGGGAAATTCAAGAATATATTATTGATGGAGAGAAAAGATCACTTGACATTAATGTCAGATATCTCTGAGATATTTGTTTGGCATTGTTGTCAAAGGGAGAGAAAGTATCCATATTATCACAGTCTTCAGAAAAAGAAAAAAGATTATCCATTATCAGATTACTCACACAGGGAGAGATCATATCCATAGGGAGAGAGTTTGTATAAAGGAGTTAATACAAAGGGAGAGTTGCTAACAAGAGACAGAGACATCAAAGAAGAAAAATAGTTAAAAGAGAGATCTTGACACAAGGAAAGGACACAACACATCAGAACAAGAAACATAGAGAGCTGCAAGAATCAAATCTAAGCTAACACAGAGCTTACCGACGGTCAGACATTTTTATTGGTTATCAAACAAAGATTGGTAGTTTGGTGAATCTCAACAACTGTATTTCATATTGTATTAGAAATAGTATAGTGTGATAATATAAGTTTGTTTCCATCAATGCCAAAGGGAGAGATTGATGACATATACTTGATTGAATGTTTAATAATGTTAAGTTGAAGATAATGCAAGACATTAAATTAGTTAATGATTTGTATTGTCATTGATGTCAACTTGATATCATCTGTAAGGTCATGTATATAATGCCAAAGACTTCAGAGAATCAATGGAACAAAGATTATTCTTTCAGCAATGCATAAAAGTCAAATATTCACTAAGTGACAGATAATACTGACGGAGTGCAATCCATCAGTAAAGGCAAAGAAGAAAATTCACAGTGATACTCGATGAGCAGAAGACAGTGTTGCTCGATGAAGCAAAATCATAGGATGCCCGATGAGCTGAGAACAGAGTTGCCCGATGAGTAAAATCCAATGATGCCCAATGGATGGAGATCCCGAAGCTGACTAGAGTCACACCAATGGAATTGGCAGTTGTCACCAATGATTAACTGCAGAGTTGACCGACAGATTAGAGAGTTTAGAAAATGACAAAATATCTAGCTGGCAAGAGCTAAAGATAGACTTAATTGGTTATTTTCATTGTTTTATTCGACCAGAGTTAAGTGACTGACTTAAAGAATATTTTTACAGTTGGCATAAAGATAACTATGAGATAAATCAGGAGTTATGCTTTAAATCAGATTGGCTGGATTGTTTTTCACGCCAAGAATCAAGAATCAAGAAACGGTGAATATTATGTCTATATAAGAGACAAACTTAATTCATTTTTGTAACACATGAAGGGGAGTGAATAATAAGAGGATGCTGAAGAGAAAATTATGAAGGATAACTTCATACAGTCCTGATCAATCAAGCTGAAGGAGAGTTAAAGAATTCTTCAGACACTAACGAGCAGTGAAGCACGACATCACAGAGTAGAAAGTGTGGAGCACAAAGAATTGAATTGATACATTGATCAGAGAGGTAATGTACTTAAATAGATCTGAAAATCTCCAATTCAAGTTCCATTAGAAACAAGTCATTATGTTTCAGTTTAACCATTGAAGCATCAAGTCTCTTAATAGAGAAGGACTTAACAGTCTTCTATATATTGAGGTACATCCCAAGGAGTGCCAAAAAGGTTGATTCATGAAAGTGGCATTGGACTTTCCAGATACCTATTGACAGTCTAAGAACAGGGCTGATTCAAGGATGGTAGCAAGATTTTCCTAAAGCCTATTGACAGTCTAAGAAGGAGGCTTATTCAAGGATGGTAGCAAATAGATGCCCGATACTAAGTGACAACCTCTATGTATAAAATCCTCTAACAAGGTCACACCTAACAGTGTGTTTGTAACCTTTAACACGAGAAAAGAGGGTCTAGGGGATTTATCCTGATTCTTGGGGGTTCAAGGGAAGGTATGTCACCCTCAGATTATAGTTTCTAAGGGGTTCCCCTTTGTTGGTCTTGGTCCTATGATCAGTAAGGGTCCATGGAGAATCATGCCCCAGTGGGGTTTTTTGAGGGAAATACCCCTAAAACAATATATAATGTTTCATTATGATTCTCAATTGTTTATCGTTAGGTTATACGTCCAATGGTTTATATTTTCCATGCCTTTATGGATGGTTTTAGTCCATGGTTTTGTAATACCATTAGATGGTTTCATATTTTGTATCTCCTATATATTGGATGCATGAGAGGAATAGTGATGTATTGTAAGTTTGATAACTATTGATCTACCTCTAGATCCTTGTTGGTGATACTCCTGTGAGAAGCTTTCTCTGCAAGTATATTTTAATCTATTATTTATTTCTAATTAATATATTGGGTGGCTTTTGGAGTGTGTTTTTTCCACATAAATCATTGTGTTATGGTATGCATGTTATTTATGCTAAGCGTTTGTAACTAATGTAAATATTTGAGATTTTTTTTTACATAACCTTCCACTCAAGATTAGTATAAGAAGTTGTTCCACTACTTAACTTCCTTAAACTAACATATTCAAGGTACTACATGAGAAAACTTGTTAATTTCCAAGGTAAATACCCATCATTATAAGTTCCTACAAATAGATGGACATACAAGGTAAGGTTGATGATGGTCTGATAGAAAATATGAATCATGTGGTATAATTAACATTTTATCTATCAATACTAACTAATGCAAATTCTTGATCATAAATGATATGCACACTTGTAGTACACATTGATTAAGTACAACATACTACTTGATGAAGGGATACTCCACTCAATACTCACACATGATAAAACAAAGATTCACACAAAATATATCAATAAGGAAAATAAATCACTTTTAATTTCTTCAATGAAATGAAAATATAGATTCAAAATTATAATGCTATAATCACACGAGCTTATCTCACTACAAATAAATTCAACTCCCTTAGAATTCTCTACAATTCAAAGTCATAATCTACACTATTGGATCTCTCCATGATAAGCTCACTCCACCTCTTTCTTCGGCACTAATAACTCTTTCTGGGTAGTTCTCTACCTCCTTCAATTTTTTGTACAAGGTGTAACTTCCTCTTTTTGGAAGTTTAAATGTCTAGCTATCATTTTTCTCACCCAATTAAATTTTGAATTTTAAAAAATATGGCGCAGCTTCAAAAAGTTGTAACTTTTGAATTGGGTATTGAATTGACAAACCATTTGCACCTTTGGAAAGCTCACAAAAAAATAACTTACACCAAAGGTTCCTTTAGGGTACTTTATTTTTTTCTTTTTCTTTTTCCTTTTTAGCTTTTTTGAGGCCTCTAAGTGCATCAAATTTGACTTTGAAGATTTTACAATGGGGTTTTTCAATTAACAAATTATTATTTAACAAACCATAAATTGTACTCAGGTGATTACTTCTGATGAACTATAACTTATTGAATGTTTGAAGATGATAAGTTGATGATCACTGAGCTACAAAAGTGAATGCAAGACATTAAATAAGTTAATGTATTGTATTTTCATTCATGTCAACCTAGTATGGTTTGATTGTTAATACACATATTGTCATAACCTTGAATATCTAAAGAGACAAATTTTATGTGGTCCGTAAAACATAAAAGGTTTGTATACACCGAGTGACAGTGAACACCGTGGTGGAACCCAAATTTATAGATCAAATTTGGACATGAAAATAATTTAGGGAACTATTCCTTATGTTCATTATTCTGATTTATGCTTTTATTTCTTCCTTAAAACACTTTTAATTCCTTAAAACCCTAGCTTGTTCATGGCATGTTCTATTTCCTTGTTACTTTTTCTGAGTAACTTAAGTATCTTATTCGTCATGTGTGCATTAACATTTCCTTGGTATCTCTTAGTCGCACAACCTAGAAGGAATATTCTTTTTAATTCAACAACTTTGAGATTGCTTCAGTTGCATGATCATGAAAGGAAAAGGAATATGCATATTTGATCTGGACACTTAACGTGAGTCGTTGATTTATTTTTGATCGTGTGTCATGCGTGAAGTCTCGTGATGAAACCAGAGTTAGTCAGAACATCCAGCAATTTAGAGAATCAACCTATCTCATGATCTCAAAGATAAACTTAGAGTTAAAGTCTGGTTTGGTCTTTCCTTTCAGTCACGCGATCTCCAGATGTGAGGTTAAGTCATTTCTTAGGAGACTTAACGTGAGCCGTAGATGCAGTTTTGATCCTGTGGCTTGCACTAGATCTCGTGATTAACTAGGGGTCAAGGAAATTTTTCAGAGACTCATAGATGGCTTTAGTTGTGTGATCTCATGATCTGAATCAAGGTTTAAACATGGTTTTATTTTTTCCTTAGTCACATGATCGTGAGATGGTCTTGGGGTTAAGTGAAGGATTAAGAGATTACATGCGAGCCGTAGATGCAGTTTCGATCCTGTGGTTTGTGCTAGATCTCAAGACAAAGTCAAAAGTTAGCAATGTTCATGATATTACATGCCAGTCATTGGTTCAGATCAGATCTTTCGGATGGCATGAAATCTAGGAATAAACCCTGGAGTTATGAAATGACCTCGCACCTCATAATTTCTTTCAGTTGCGTGATCTCCGGATGGACTAAGGTTAAAATTCAAGTCAGGTAAAGTTAAATATGGGCCCACCAAGTTAAGATTTGAGCCATCGTTGCAAGTCTAATCCTATGGCTGGAGTGAAATCTCACAATAAACCCTTGGGTTAGCTAATATTTCAGTGATTTGGAGTTTCTTTCAGTTGCTGAATCTCAAAATGAATCATGGTCAAGGCAGTTGAAGTCAAGTTCAGTTTAGAGTTAGTTACATATGAAATCATGATCTTTGACCAGGATCAAATCTTATGTCTTGCGCTAAGTCTCTGAATTAAACCATGATTAGGCTAGATACCTAGAGATTGCAAGTTTCCCTCAAAGCGTGATAGTAGAAAAAAATAGAATTTTAGTAAGGTTAAAAACGGGATCAGTTCAGAGTCTGCCAGGATGAAGTATGTGTCGTCGACCGAGTTCTAATCTTTTGGTTATCTCTTAATATTGCAATTAAAAGGAATATGCTCTTAAGGTTTAGAGATTTGGCATAGACCATGGATGTGTTTTTAATCGAATGGTTGCCTCGTGATCTTGTCATGAAAAGGAATATGCTCTTAAGGTTCAGAGATTTGGCATAGATCGTGGATGTATTTTTAATTGGACGGTGATCTCATGATCTCGCAATGAAATGGAATATTCTTCTATGGTCTGGAGATAAAGGGTAGATCATTGATCTTATGTTTGATCTTGTAGTTCTCATGAATTCTTGCAACAAACTCAAAGTTAAGCAAATGATCTCATGACTTAGAGACATAAAGGAGTTCAGCAACCCAAGGTTAAAGCTGAGTTAGTGCTAAGGTCAGAGACTAAGGTAAAGATCAAGCAAGTTCCATTTGATCAAGTGGTAGGAATAAATCCTTGAAGATAAGATGATCAAAATCTATTTATTAAGGCATCATGCCTTGAAGACACGTGTCCATGGTGGGCCAAGTTGAGAAAAGAAGGAATGAAGTAAAGACCGATCAAGTTCAGACAAAATCAACGGTGGGCATAATGCCTCAAAGAAAAGACACAAACTATTTAATCTTCAATGCATCACACCTGAACAACACATATTTTGGACCCACTGAGGCTGAGACAGTGGACAACATGGATACATGTGGCAGAGTGTGGTTGGTTGAATGAATGACAAGGATAATACATCATTTCTGAGGCATACTAAAGTTTGAGTTACTAATGATCTCATCTTTTCACACATGGGTTTAATCAACAATCATGTCTTAATTGAACGATAAAGATGATAGGGAGTTACAAAGGTTTACAGATTAAATGGCGATTAAATTTGATGAACATCAACACTTGGCATAATTCCTCAAAGTGGAGATGCATGAATTTTACTCTTCAAGGCATTACGTGATCTTGACACATATCCTTGACAGTAAAAAAGGACAGAGTGGCCAAGTGGTAGTGATGACTGATATTTCATTTTTTCATTTATATTTTAATATTATTTTTGTATCTCTTAGGGTTTGGTTTATTATTTAATATGTCAACATCTTCATGTAGGGTTTTGAGGGTGGCAATTATGCATCTGTTCGATCATAAAATAGTGTGACATGGGTGGGATACTAGAAGATAATACATGTAGACATCCACTGATATTATGCAGAAGATAAAAGAATATCAGAGAGTGGCTAATGATATCGACTTCTTTGATCAACATGATGAAGCTATTCGACATGCAAAAGATAATATCTATTATCAGAAGCAGAAATATATGGATGAAAGTATAGTCAAAGAACCACAATATTTTAACACTAAATCATTCTTCTGAAGTATCTCTAACAAATCACAAGTGACTTGTTAGCGACTATTATTCTTATCTCTTTGGGTCAATAATTGAGTTTCAGAAAAGGATGATTAATCATTCCTAAGATGTAATTAGAATTGTTCAATTGTTGATCCTAGGATTAGGTATTAGTTATGAACAGATGCATTGATCTGAAGCTTTTTCGCAACCTTTGGACTTGATATAAATAAGGATACAAGATGATCAGGATTAATATAGGCAGATTGGATAGTTTTGATCAACAACTGCAAACATGAACTAAATTGTACCATTTTCTAAAATCAATAAGATAAGTACACCTTTTTCTCTCATCTGTGGGAATAGATATATTTTCATTTTCAATTAGTGTCTTTGATAAAATCGATAGATTTTCTTCAAAGTGATAGTTTGGTGTAGAATTCCTTATTCAGATTCATAGTTATTATTATCAATTGGTCTTTTCATCTTGTATGGTTAAATCCAATTGATTGTGGCCACAATCAATCGGTCTGTCTTTTGAAAATTGATTCAGTTGAGATAACTATGAATTAACTCAGGTTATATGCTCATTTCATAACACCTCTAAAGTAATATGTTTCTTGTAAACTATATTTAAGGTTATACAAAGGATTGGGATGATCTTGGCTCTATTGCCCATTTGGAAATAAGGCACCGGTCTACATATATATTGGATTATGGTCATTTAATTCATTGTTCATAGTTTTGTGATGTTCTATCCATTTGTACTTTTCAATTCATATATATACAAACATTATTTAAACATTTTCAAGCATCTTAGTTAGCATCTTATCACATATTGTTTTTCAGTTATGGTTTTCTTTCGATTGCTTTGCCACATTTGGAAGAAGAGAGTGTTGAATTTTTCCTCATCTTCTATAAAAAGCATTGAAACTTGAAGGATAAGTTTAAGGTGTAGGCCTTCTAGCCTTGAAATTGTAGAAGGTTTAAACTTAATTTGGTTAAAACCATGTTAGTTGGCCAAATCACTTGGGTTTTCCATGATTGGATTGGCAAGTCCATAGGAAATCCAATCTGTTGATTTAAGCACCAACAGATTGGCAATTGTGCTGGGTAATTTTGTAAGGATAGTTTGAAGAACTATAAAGATCTTTGGTAAACATTTGAAGAATAAAGACTCTACTGGAGACAAGAACCCAGACCAGTGAGATATTAGTTTCTTTTTGATAAAGGAAGTGGCGACTCTACTTTTGAAATTCTATAACATATAAGTAATATATTTATGTTAGGAAGAAGATCTTTAAGACAAGACAAATTTGTTGAGTTGGAACCAACAAGGAAAGGTAAAGATTTAAATAAAAAAATTATGTATATACCACGCATGATATACCCTAATAGGGATAATCAAGATTTTTCCTGTGAACAATTCCCTAGTTCAAGTCATCATAGTCATGAGAATAATGATGAGAATTGTAATCCTTTTTTCCAAGTTGATAGGGAAGAACATGAGTCCCAGCATGATACAAATTAGAAGATACTGAAAGAGAAGAAAATGATAGGAAATGGGATGCTATATTTCATGAAATAGCTAACACAGGCTCAGATGATGAAGAAATGGTCAGGGCTCTTAATAGGCAACTAGAGGAGGTATTAAGAAAGATGAGAATACAAAGAAGTGCAACCAAATCACCAAAAGATAAAGGAATGACTAAGGAGGATAGAAATGGTGTAGACAATCCTCCTCATAGAAAGTGGGGGGAATATTTTCAATAGTGATCATACTAATCCCTTATTTGAACTAGACAATAGAGGAAGGTGTGAGAAAAGCAGCAATGGGAATGAAATAAATGGTCATTGGGGATAACTAAATGATGGAGAACATCATAACCATGACAATAGAATGAACCATAATGGATCTAACCAATATGAACATCATGGGCATCAAAATGATGGAAGAATGTATAATGAATATCAAAATAAAAGGACACATAACTATGGCCCAAGAGATTATAATATCAACCCAAATTGTGGACCAAGAATAAATAATCAAGGATTCTAGAATGCAAATCATTAGAATCCAAGGCACGAAGCAATCAATCAAAATGGAAACAACTATAGAGCCCCAATGGTTTTTGACACATACAGACAATTAGATTTTTATGGCATAAGGGGATATCCTAATGACATAAAAAATGAATTAAGAAGTGTGATTCCAAAGTTTTTAGGGAATGGGCGAGACTCAGCTGAGGTGCATTGTGTAAATTTGAAGAATGTTATCCAAGAGCTTGATGAATTCAATGAGGATGTATACATGAAACTTTTTGTTCAATCTCTCATAGAAGATGGAGTAGAATGGTTCAAAAGTTTTCCAAATAGATCCATATCTAGTTGGGATGAATTTGTTAATCAATTCATAGAACAATTCGGTGATCACAATGACACGTCTTTTTCCACACATGAGTTGTCAAGTATGAAGAAAAATTAGAATGAATCTATGGCTGAATTCAACAAAAGGTTCAACAAGGTTTTAAATACGATTCCAAGAGATGTTCAACCTGTTGATGCCTTTTTGATAAATTTCTATATGGGTGATTTTGATAGCAAGACCATAAGCCTTCTACTTTAGCACATGCTCTCGAAATTGCCATAGCTATTGAAAATTATAGGAAGGAATCTGGTATAATTGCTAAGAGGGAAGACACTTCCTTGTTCAATCCAAAAGAGCCTAAGCAACACAAGGAAGAAGATAAATTAGATAAGATTATGAATATGGTGAAAGGCTTCCAAATGAATAATGGAAAATATAATTTTAAGTACAACCAGAGTAATCAAGCACCATACAAAAATGATAGATACAGATTGCAAAACATGCTTTATAACACAAAATGGAAGGATGGGAAACCAGTGAACAAAGAATTACATACTCCTGATCCATTAAGGAAAAACAACCATCTTGTGGAAAGCTATATGTGGCGTGAAGCTTGCATACTACCACATTATTCTAAGCATTGTGTTATGGCCCAAAGATGGAAAGAGGATGAAGATCAAAATGATAATCAGCAATCCACAGTGAATAATTCATCCATTCTATCAGATCCTATCAAACCACAAAATGCAAAAAAAAGAGATACTATTCTATCCATCCATTCTACCAGATCAATCTCAGAGAAAATCCTATTCAAACTAACTTCTTTCTAACTAACACATGCATTAATCAGATATTTTGTGCATTATAGCTGCATTCATTCCATAAAGTGCATCAGAAAAGTAAAAATACATGATAAATTTGCATACATGATAAAAGCATATACATCACATGTAGCTGCATAACATCTCATATACATTTCATTTACATTATTCTGCATGACATGTCAGTATCATAGGAAAAGTAAATCATTCACATCAAAGTCTGCATATTAGAAACACATGGCATTTACATCTCATCATCTAATCATATAGAACATACATATAGAAAGTAAATGCATTGCACATCATATCAAAAGCAGAACTGCATCTCATATAGATCAA
>MU225377.1:591647-608354 GCA_018584345.1 Thuja plicata
AAAATTTGGTAGATGTTATGCTATGGATAATAGATCTATTCTTGTTGTGGGCATAATGAAAAATGTTGAATTTAAATTTCCTACATGTCCTAAAATGTCATATAAAATGGATATTACTGTGGTTGAAGTCCCTGCCAATTATGGAATGCGTCTATCTAGACAATGGTCTAGCTTAGTAGGAGGTAGTATTCAATTAGATCTTTCTTATGCTTCTATTCCAGTGAATGGCAGGGATGTAAGAATTGACAAGTAGCTTCGAAGTCCATATATTATTGAGGATGTGGATCCAAGCCTGGTTACACATTTTTGTCATTCTAATATGGATAACTTTCAGGTAAGCATTTCAAAAAATGCAATGAAAAATATTGAACCTATTGGGTTACATGTAGAAGTAAGTAACAATACAATTTGGAAAATGTATATTGATGGTGCTTGTTGCATGGATGGTAATGGAGTTGGTGTCATTTTCTTTGCCCATGATAAGAAAATATTAAAATATTACTTTTTACTAGATTTTGAATGTACTAATAATGTTGCAGAGTATGAAGCTCTACTTCTTGGTTTGAGAATAGCTAGTAAACATGAAATAAAATGTTTAAGTATATTTGGGAATTCTGAATTAATTGTTTCTCAAGTTAAAATTAAATTTGTTGCTAAGCAACCTCTTCTTAAAAGATATAGAAATGAAGTATGGGATTCTATAGAATGTTTTGATGCTTTTTCTATTAACTGGATAGATAGATCAAAACATATCCTTACAGATTTTATGGATAATTTGGCATTGAAGCATAATGACATTCCTTGTGAGGACATAGTTCAAGTTGAAGTTAAAACTAGGCATGTTATACCTGATAACATCAACAACTTGCAAATCTTCGAAGATGGCAGAGATATAATCAAATGTTTGGCATGTGAGCAAGAGTATGAAGATCAATTGATAGACTTGAATGCTCATGTTGAGATGGAGGGTGGGAAAGAAGTGTTGTTTGGAAAGAAAGTTATTTAGCTTAAAACCAATAAGGTTCCAAAAGGCCTTGTAAAAATGGAGAGATTGTTTGACAATAAAGATTCAAAGGTGGACAAGAAAAACACTAATGTCACAATAGATGAAGTAGAAAGGATAAACTTGGGAAATGAAGAAAATCCAAAGGAAGTATTTGTGGGTAAAATTTTAACCCCCAAGATCATAGTAGATATCATCAAACTATTGAGAAAATATAGGCATGTATTTGCTTGGTCTTATGATCACCTTAAAGCTTACCGAGATGACCTTTTCCAACATGAGATACCTTTGAATCCTAATGCCAAACCATTCATGCAAAGGTAGAGACCAATAAACCCTAATTTGGCTCCCAAGATGAAAAATGAATTAATCAAGATGAGGGTTGCTGGTATTATAAAGTCGATTAGACACTCAACATGGGTTTCAAATTTGGTGCATGTCAGAAAAAAGAATGGTGATATTAGACTTTGTGTAGATTTAAGGAATCTAAATATATCATCATTAAAGGAAAATTATGCATTACCAAACATGGAAGCATTATTGCAAAAAGTAACAGGAAATGAATTATTATCAATGATGGATGGGTTCTCAGGGTACAACTAGGTGAAATTTAAAGAAGAGGAACAATATAAAACAATATTTACTACACCTTGGGGTAATTATATATATGCTAGAATGCCTATTGGACTCACTAATGCATGGGTTACCTTCCAAAGAGAAATGGATGTGGCCTTTGAGGATTTTATTGATGTAATTATGGTGGTATATCAAGATGACCTAACTGCTTATTCCAAAAGGGCAGATGACCATTGCAAACATTTGGAACAAATATTTAAAAGATCCCTTGAATATGGGATATCATTGAACCCAAAGAAATGTCATTTTGTTGTCAATGAAGAAAATTTGTTAGGACATATTGTGTCCAAAGATGGAGTAAGAATGATCCTGAGAGGATTGAAGCAATAGATAAAATTGAGGTCCCAAAGAATGTCAAAAAGATCCAATCCTTCTTTGGACAAATAAATATTGTAAGGAGGTTTGTTCCAAAAAATTTAGAAATAATTAAACCAATTTCTATGATGTTGAAGAAGGGTGCATACATGAAATGGAAAAATGAAGCTTTAGAAGCATTTGTAAATATTAAAAAAGCAGTCAAGGAGGCCCCTGTCCTTAAGTCTCCAAATTATACTATACCATTCCAATTATTTTCTTTTGCATCATATCACCTTTATTGTTGTCTTGTTGCAAAAGAATAGTGAAGGTTATGAACAACCAATAGTGTTCTTTAATAAGACTCTTTAAGCTTCTAAGTTAAATTATGATATTAATGAGAAACAAGCTTATGCACTTGTGAAGGTAGTAAAGTCTTTCAAGCCTTACTTGGTAGGAGCAAAATTAGTATCCTATGTTCCTAATGCAGCAATAAAGGATATATTCAGACAATCAAAAGTCACTGGGAGAATATGTAGGTGGGTGAATCAAATTTAGGGATTTGATATAGAGATTCATATCACTATAATTATCAGAGGACAATGATTGGAAAGTTTGATGGAAAAATCAAATATGGATGTATTACAGGTCATTCAAGTGGATTTAAGTAAGACCCAGACTAGTATTGAAAGGTTCCCCTGGTATACTAACATAGTCCATTTCTTAAAACACATGAAATGACCAGAAAACCTTACAGATAATCAGAGAATGACAGTAAAATTTTAGGCATCTAAGTATGTCTTCATACAAGGAGACCTATACTAGAAAAACATGGATGGTATACTTCTTTTTTGTTTAGATAAATATCAAGCAAAGGAAGTACTCAAGGCTCTTCATGATGGACAATGTGGGGGACATTTTTCAGCGAAGACCACTGCCCATAAAATATTGAATGCAGGATATTATTGGCCTTGTTTGTTTAGAGACTTCCATGCATATGTTCAAAGATGTGAAGCATGTCAAAAAAATTAAAGACAACTCAAATATAATGGTGCATTACCTCTTAATCCTATGTCTACTAAAGATCCATTTTAAATGTGGGGAATAGATTTCATAGGAGAAATCACTGATACTTCTAGTGGTGGACATAAATGGATTTTGGTGGCCACTGACTATTTCACTAAGTGGGTGGAAGCCATACCTACTAGACAAGCTACTATTAAAGTGGTGATTAAATTCCTGACTGAAAATATATTGACAAGATTTGGTGTTCCTTATAAGATTGTTTTTGATAATGCTATGTGTTTCAGATTTGCAGAGTTCACTGAATTTCATGAAAAATATGGAATAAAAATTTCTTATTCATCCCCTTATCACCCACAAGGAAATGGCCAAGAAGAATCTAGTAACAAGAATATAATGAAGATCATCAAAATAATGTTAAACAACAACAAGAGATCATGGGATACAAAGTTACCACTTGCACTTTGGGCAGACAGAATTAAAATTAAGAAGTCTACAGGCTATGCACCATATGAACTTGTTACCATTGTACAAAATTGTGAATAAAGAGTAGTGGGAAGAGGTAAATTTCATGGAGGATAGATTGTATCAGCTTGCAGAATTGCATGAAATAAGGAATCAGGATCAAAAGAGAAATCATGAATTCCAACAGAAAGTGAAGGTTTTGTTTGACAAAAAGACCATTTACCATTGAATAATTTGTTACCAGTGTATAAATTTGTGAATAAAGAGCAGTGGGAAGAGGCGGATTTCATGGAGGATAGATTGTATCAGCTTGCAGAATTGCATGAAATGAGGAATCAGGCTCAAAAGAGAAATCATGAATTCCAACAGAAAATGAAGGTTTTGTTTGACAAAAAGACCACAGAAAGGAAGTTCCAAGAAGGATATTTAGTTTTGAGATGGAATGTAAAAGATGAAGATACAAAAAGACATGGAAAATTTGAGGCCTTATGGGTAGGTCCCTTTTTCATCATTGGTAAAGGAGGTGATAATTATTATCTTTTATAGGACTTGGAAGGTTATCCTCATGAGCTTCCTATACATGGTCAGCATATTAAACCTTTCTTCTCTTAAAAGAAAAAAAAAGGCAAGTTTTTTTTCCTTATTTGTATGATATGTGTTGTATTCTTTTGTTCTTCTAATGGTCTACTTCTCCAGAGATAGCTAGGATCTTGTTGTGTCCAGGTATGAACACACATCCCTAGAAAGAGCCATTGGTGGAACCCAGATTTACAGATCAAAGTTGGACATGAAAATAATTCAGGGAAGTGTTCCTTATGCTCATTATTGTGATTTATGCTTTTATTTCTTACTTAAAACCCTTTTAATTCCTTAAAACCCTAGCTTGTTCATTACATGTTCTATTTCCTTGTTACTTTTCTAAGTAACTTAAGTATCTTATTTGTCATGTGCGCATTAACATTTCCTTGGTTATCTCTTAGTTGCGCAACCCAGAAGGAATATTCTTTTTCATTCAATGACTCTGAGATTGCTTCAATCGTATGATCGTGAAAGGAAAAGGAATATTCTTATTTGATTTGGAGACTTAATGTGAACCGTTGATTTGTTTTTGATCATGTGTCATGCATGAAGTCTCTTGATGAAACCAGAGTTAGTCAGAACATCTAGCAATTCAGTGACTTAGTCTATCTTGTGATCTCCAGATAAACTCAGAGTTAAAGTCTAGTTTGGTCTTTCCTTTCAGTCATGTGATCTCTGGATATACTTGAGGTTAATTCATTTCTTAGGAGACTTAACGCAAGTTGTAGATATAGTTTCAATCATGTGGCTTGTGCTAGATCTCGTGATTAACCAGGGGTCAAGGAATTCTTTCAGAGACTAAGAGATGGCTTTAGTCATGTGATTTTGTGATCTAACTCAGGGTTTAAAAATGGTTTGCTTTTTTCCTTAGTCGCATGATAGCTAGATGGTCTTGGGGTTAACTGGAGGATTCAGAGATTACATGCGAGCTGTAGATGCAGTTTCGATCTTGTGGCTTGTGCTAGGTCTCGAGACAAAGTCAAAAGTCAGCAAAGTTCATGAGATTACATGCCAATTTTTTATTCAGATTAGATCTTGTGGATGGCATGAAATCTTGAAATAAACCCCAGACTCACGAAATGATCTTGCGACTTAGAATTTATTTTAGTCGCGTGATCTCCAAATGGACTAAGGTTAAAATTCAAGTGAGGTAAAGTTAAAGATGGGCCCACCAAGTTAAGATTTGAGCCATCATTGCAAGTCTAATCCTATGGCTGGTATGAAATCTCACAATAAACCCTTGGGTTAGCTAATCTTTCAGTGACTTGGAATTTCTTTCAGTCATTGAATCTCAGAATGAATCATGGTCAATGAAGTTGCAGTCAAGTTTAGTTCAGAGTTAGTTATGGATGAAATCGTGGCTGTTGACCAGGATCAAATCTTGTGTCTTGTGCTAAGTCTCTAAATTAAACCATGATTAGGCCAAATACTTGGAGATTGCAAGTTTCCCTCAAAGCGTGATAGCAGAATGAATCAGAATTTCAGTAAAGTTAAAGACAAGATCAGTTCAAATTTTTCCAGGATGAAGTATGTGTCGTCAATCAAGTTTTAATCTTGTGGCTATCTCTTAATCTCACAATGAAAATGAATATGCTCTTAAGGATTAGAGATTTTGTGCAGACCATGGATTTACTTTTAATTGAATGGTTGTCTCGTGATCTAGAAATGAAAAGGAATATGCTCTTAAGGTTCAGAGATTTAGCGTAGACTGTGGATGTGTTTTTAATCGGACGATTATCTTGTGATCTCGCAATGAAATTGAATTCTTCTATAGCCTAGAGATTAAGCTCAGATCATTGATCTTATATTTGATCTTTCAGTTCTCATGAAGTCTCACAAAAAACTCAGAGTTAAGGAAATGATCTCGCAACTTGGAGACATAAAGGATTTTAGAAACCCAGGGTTAAAGCTGAGTTGGTGCTAAGATCAGAGACTGAGGTAAATATTGAGAAAGCTCTATTTGATTGAGTAGTAGGCGTAAATCCTTGAAGACAAGATGCTCAAAATCAA
The DNA here is from genome assembly GCA_018584345.1 of Thuja plicata. Taxonomy (NCBI): domain Eukaryota; kingdom Viridiplantae; phylum Streptophyta; class Pinopsida; order Cupressales; family Cupressaceae; genus Thuja; species Thuja plicata. The sequence continues at coordinate 597,658 of MU225377.1, forward strand.
TTCTTTAAGGCATCATGCCTTGAAGACATGTGTCCATGGAGATCCAGGTTGAGAAAAGAAGGAATGAAGTAAAGACAGATCAAGTTCAGACGAAATCAATGTTGGTCGTAATGCCTCAAAGAAAAGATTCAAGCTATTTAATTTTCAAGGCATCACGCCTGAATGATACATGTGGTAGAGTATGGTTGGTTGAATTAATGATGAGGATAATACATCATTTTTGAGCCATACTAAAGTTTGAGTTACTAATGATCTCATCTTTTCGCACATGGGTTTAATCAATGATCATGTCTTAATTGAACGATAAAGATGATCGGGAGTTGCAAAGTTGTGCAGGAGCACCCATAGGTTGTTTTGGAAATCTAGTTTTTTAATTTGGGTGTGTGTGCCTTATGAATTTTTTTTTTTAATAATCTTGAGTCAAGCTTAAGGTCATGTTGACCATAGCATAGGAGAGATATGATGTGTTCAGTTTGAGTCTTAGGACATTTTGGGAAGTGCAATTAGGGCTAATAAGTTGTAAAGCCTTGTAATTGGAACATATGTCATAGTGATGTCATCATGAGGTCATTAGGGTCTAAGGTAGGTTAGAATCATATTTATACCCTTATTTGGGTCTTTGATAAAGTTTAGTAAAGATTTGAAGCATTTTGGTATAGTTTACAAGAAATGGGAAAAACTTGTCAAAGTTGCATTTTGCAACTCTGCAACTTTGCAAAGTTGCTCTGACAACATTTGCAAGTTTGGAAAACTCATTCAAAATATTTCCTAAGGGGTTGATAACTACTTCACCGCCCTATATAATGGTAAATTTGACTTGTAGCAAGGTTTGTTTCCACTGTACGGACCTACATTTTTTAATTCAAGAAAGCATACGTGACTGTGTGTGTAATCTTATTGTTTTTGCATTCCAGTCATACTTTTATGGATTAGTCTTGGCACTGTGACTCATGCGTAATGTAGGGTAGTTTATCTTTGGATTTTGTGTGGCATTAGATAGTCTTTTTGTTTATTTTTTTCACTTCTTGTAAATATTTGGTGTCCTATACTGCCTCTGGTCTGAACCAGGCAGTTTGCAAAGAATGGAGTGCTAGCTCATTCTCCCATAGTAAAAATTGTACAACCCTTTGGGATCAGTGACTAGACTCCATGTGTGTACAAATGGTTGAAGCTTGGGACCTGGAAATCAAGTTGGCCATTTTTGCAGTGATGCCCTAGGCAAGCCACAGAAGCATGGTTAGGGGTCACAATGAGTTGTAGAAGCATTAAGAGGGATTTAATGCATTGTTTGCTTCAATCAGAGCATGTGGAGAGGAGGATATGTGTGTGAAGAAGCTCAATGTACAAGGATAAGTTATGGTAAGGAGTTCTTCATGGTGAAAGAACAAACCCTTATGGTTGTTCTCTGTAATTTGGGAAACCCTTAATTTTAGGCTTGATTATAGCAACCCATTGTACGAACAGTTTGGGGAAGTAAAACCTAATAAATATTAAAGGTCTTCCAAAAGGGTGTTAGAATCTAAACCTTGTTTTTTTCCTTATTTTGAATATTTTAGAGTTATGTGCCAAAAGTTGTGTAATTAGGCCTGATTCCTTGTAGCCTTGTTTTGGTAAGTTTGAAGCAAGTTCTTGAAATCGATAGGGAATTCATTACAACTTTGTGTTGTTAGGAATTTTCATGAGTCAAATGTACTAGGAGTGAACCCTCCTCTCCATTGGTGAGTGGTTTTGGTCATGTGTCAACATTTTTTGTGTGGGATGCAAGAAGACATCCATGGAGAATGTTAGTGGCTAAGTTGATTTCATTATTGGTGTGGACAAGTTGAATAGGTGAAGGATTGGGAATGGAATCCTTGTGAATTAGGGTTTGTGAAGGACCCTAATAGGCTAGATAAGTGGCCTAGATAACCCTAAGGAAAATGTAGGGTTAGAGAGAAATACTTTTCATTACATCAAATTGGTATCAAAGCAGGTTAAAGATTTGGGATTTGGTGTATGTCTCTATATATTGGTGAATCAGTAGGGGAGATCATTATGATGACTAATGAAGAGTTATCTAAGGAGATGGGTGAGAAAAAGGAGGAAAATATACTCCTTGAATAATCCCTAGACTAAATGAGAGTAAAACTACATGAATTTGTTGATGGAGACATAGATAAAGGAAAAGAAGATGAAAGTAGTGATAAAGGTAAAAAGAAGGTTGATGAGGAAGATATCATCCCTAAACCAGACCCTCCATTGAATGAAGAACCATTCTTGAAATCCATCAAGGCACTAGGTGGAAAGGCATTAGAAGGTGTACCACCATTTAGTGGGAAAATGGATATTGAGACAGTGATGGAGTGGATTGAGGGGATAGAAAACCATTTTGAGTGTGAAGGTGTTACAGAGGCACAAAAAATCAAGGTTGCAAATTCAAGGCTAAGAGGGTCAACATTAACATGGTGGAAGTACCTGCAAGATGAAAGAGTTAGAATGGGTAAACAACCTATAGCTAACTGGAAATCCATGGTGACTAAAGTGAAAGAAAATTATCTGGCAGAAGACTATGAAATACAACTTAATAGAAAGAGACAAGGTTTGAAGCAAAAAGATTTGGATGTGGCCTCTTATACAGAGGAGGTTCAGAATTTATGTCTCAAGTCCAAGATTCAAGAAGAGGAACCTATCAAGGTAGCAAGATACTCGGGTGGTCTAAAATGGAACACCCAAGAAGAGATAAGTTTGTGGACTCTAACAAATGTTCAGAAGTGCCACCAATTAGCTCTTAAGGTGGAAGAAAGGAACAAGAATAAAGGAGACTCTAATTTTAGAGGAAGAGGCAGAGGAAGAGACCAAGGGGGTCATAGAGGTGGTTATCAAGGCAGAGGTAATGAACAAAGAAACCAGAGAGAGTCCAAGTTGAAAGAGCATGGTATTGAAACTACTCAAAGAGGGGGTTATACCAGCGGTAGGGGTACTCAAGGAGGCTCTAGTAGAGGAAGGGGTTCAGATAGAAGAAACTCATACTTTGCAAGTATGAAATGTTATAATTGTGGTTAATTGAGTCACCCGACCTATAGATGCCCTGATAAAACTGCTTCATAAAATAATGCTAAAAGGATTTCATATGCTCATGAAGACACAACAACTATCAAGACACCTGAGGTTGATCACATTGAGTCAGAGATTGGAGAAAAACTAATGTTTAGGAGAGTTCCAATTAGGAAGATAGTCAAGGATGGACCTAAGCATAGGAGAGCTTTGTTTAGAGTTAGATGTAAAATTCTTGGCAAAGTTTGCAAAGTTATTGTGGATTCAGGCTCCACAGACAATATCATATCCAAGGAAGTTGTAAACAAACTTAAATTGGCAAAGATACCTCATGTCAATCCATACAAAGTGACATGGTTGAACAAAGGGCAGAGTGTGTTGGTGAATGAGAAAACTTGGGTGGACTTCTCTATTGCAAGGTATAAAGATAAGTTTCTTTATTATGTGTTGCCTATGGATGCATGCTATATTCTATCGGGAAAGCCTTGGCAATATGACAGGGGTGCAGTATATGATGGAAAGGAGAATTCCATATCTTTCAAGAAAGATAGAAGAACTTTCAAAATCCAATCTTTATTGGAAGAGGATGAGCCATAGTCCAAGACCCCTAGTGCTTTTTTTAGTAGTATAAGGAGTTCATCAATACCCTTAAAGATGAGGGAAGTGAAGGGTATGCCATTTTTTTGAAGCCTAAGGAGGAAGAGAAGCCTAAATAAGAACCTTTTCCATAAAAAATTAGAGTGTTACTTCAGAGGTATAAAGATATAATTAGTGAAGGTGCCCGTACAACTTTACCTCCTAGAAGAGTGATAAGTCATCAAATTGACTTTGTAGTTAGTGCATCCTTTCCAAATAAGACAACTTATAAGCTTACTCAGATCAGAACCTAGAAGTGGCTAGACAAGTGCAGGAGCTATTAGACCAAGGACTGATCAAGAAGAGAATCAGTCCATGTGTCGTACCTATGGTTTTAGCATCCAAGAAAGGTGGTAAGTGGAAACTTTTCACTATCTCTAGGGCTATTAATATGATTACAATCAGAGACAAATTTCCTATTCCTAAAATTGAGGATTTGATGGACTGTCTTGGAGGGGCAAAGTACTTCACTAAATTGGACCTCAAAAGTGGGTACCACCATATTAGAATCAAAGATGGGGATGAATGGAAGATAGCTTTTAAGACTACTAATGGGTTGTATGAGTGGAGAGTTATGTCATTTGGCCTCTCAAATTCCCCTAGCACATTCATGAGGTTCATGAATGAAGTGCTTAAGGATTTCATAGGGAAATTTGTGGTGGTGTATCTAGATGATATACTCATCTTCATTAAGACAATAGAGGAGCATTTGAATCATGTGGAGATGGTACTCAAAAGGTTGCAAGAGGAGAAGTTATCCATAAATCTAGAGAAGTGTGAGTTCTTCAAGCAAGAGCTTGTGTACTTGGGGTTTTTTGTATCCCAATGTTCATTGAAGATGGACCCAAGCAAGGTGGAAGCTATTCTAAATTGTCCTACACCAACCACAGGGATAGAGGTAAGGTTCTTTCATGGGTTAGCTCAATTTTATATGAATTTTATAAGATATTTTAGTGTTATTTGTGCACCAATCCTAGACACCATCAAGGGTGGACTAAATACTAAGTTTAGGCAGACCTCTAAAGCAGGGAAATCATTTGAAAATTTGAAGAAGAAAGTAGCAACACAACCTATCCTTAGATTGCCTAGTTTTGATAACTTATTTACTTTGGAGTGTGATGCAAGTGGAATGGCAGTAGGGTGTGTGTTACGTTAGGAAGGTAGACCAGTAGCCTTCTTCAAAGAGAATTTAAATGAAGCCAAGGAGAAATATTCTTCTTATGACTTGGAATTGTATGCCTTAGTTCAGTCTCTTAGGAAGTGGAGACATTACTTGCTACCTACATAATTTTTAGTGTTTACTGACAACCAGGCCCTTAGATATATAAATACACAAGAAAAGATAAGTTATCGATACCTCAAGTGGATGGAATACCTTCAAGCATTCACATTCATAATAAAGCACAAGAAAGGACAATTGAACAAGGTTGTAGATGCACTAAGTAGGAGGATGCTAACCATTCAAGAAGTTTAGTCGAAGAGCATTGGGATAGAGAGTTTCAAGGACCTCTATAGGAATGATGAAGACTTTGGTGAAGCCTACAAGGTATGTTCTGATTTTTAGAATCACTTTCATAGTCATTTTTCTGATTTTACCTTGCAAAGTGGGTTGTTATTTAAAGGAAACCAGTTGTGCGTTCCTAAGGGTTCAATGAGAGAGAATCTCATTCAAGAGAAACATAATGGTAGGTTGAGTGGGCATTTTGGTGTGAAAAAAACCATCGAGTTAGTACAAAGGATTTACCATTGGACAAAGTTGGTAACACATGTGACAAAGTATGTTGAACAATGTGTAGTGTGCATGAAAGCAAAAGGAGGAGCTAGCAATGCAGGTTTGTATAAACCTTTAACGATCCCTAATAGACCATGGGAGTGTGTTAGTATGGATTTCATTGTAGGGCTACCTAAGACAAAACATGGACATGACAATATCTATGTTGTGGTAGACAGATTTAGTAAAATGGGTCATTTTATACCTTGTAGAACTAATCAAGATCTAGTAACATTGCACATTTGTTTTTTAAGGAGATTGTAAGAATCCATGGACTACCCCTAAGCATTGTATCAAATAGGGATGTCAAGTTCATGAGCCATTTCTGGAAAACACTATGGAGAATATTGGGTACTAACCTATCATTTGGTCCAGCTTACCATCCTCAGACTGATGGCCAAATTGAGGTGGTTAACAAAGTTCTGGGTAACTTTTCAAGGTGCCTAAATAAGGAATATGGACAAACATGGGATGTGGTCATTTCCCAAGCAAAATATGCATGTAATGACAGTGTGAATAGAACAATAGGTAGGATCCCATTTGAAGTTTTTTATGGGATGCACCCAAGGTGTGTATGTGAGCTTAGAGATCTTTGAGCTATGGAATATAGGAGTCTTCATGCTGAAGACTTCACTCAAACCATGAAGGAGATTCAGGAACAGGTGAAGAGGGCTATATTGGAGTCTACTCAAAAATTGAAGGCTAAAGTGGATGAGAAGAGAAAGGATGTTCAATTTGAGGTAGGGGATTATGTCATGGTATATTTGAATAAATCTAGGTTGTAGAAGGGAGTTCCTACCAAGCTCCAGATGAAGAGAGTGTGACCCTGCAAAATCTTTGCCAAGTATGGGGCTAATGCCTACAAAGTGGATCTACGTACTGATTTGAGTATCTCACTTGTTTTCAATGAGGCAAACTTGATAAATTTTAAAGGACCCTTAACTGAGATAGATGTGAATAAAGAGGAGATTGGAAAAGATGTAGAACCTAATGTTTTCCTCCCAAGATGCAGATAGAAGCAAGCAAAGTATTGGATTCAAGGGTCAAGAAGACCACTAGACATAAGGTGTACATGGAACACCTCATCAAGTGGAAGAATAAGCTAGAGTCACAAGAAACATGGGTTATAGCTACAGACTTCAAGAAGCTAGGCATTTCAGATGATATCTTATGCACAGGAGTGACATGACTTTCCTTTGTGGGGAGTATGGTGCAGGAGCACCCATAGGTTTTTTTGGCAATCTAATTAGATAAGTTGAGTTTGTGTGTCTTATGGAATTTTTGTTTTTAATAATCTTGATTCAAGCTTAAGTTCATTTTGACCATAGAATAGGAGAGATGGGATGTGTTCATTTTGAGTCTTAGGACGTTTTGGGAAGTGTAATTAGGGCTAATAAGTTGTAAAGCCTTCTAATTAGCACATGTGTCATGATTATGTCATAATGAGGTCAGTAGGGTCTAAGGTAGGTTAGAATAATATTTATACCCTTATTTTGGTCTTTGGTAAAGTTTAGTGAAGATTTGAAGCATTTTGGTATAGTTTACAAGAAATGGGAAAAAGTTGTCAAAGTTGCATTTTGCAACTTTGCAACTTTGCAAAGTTGCTCCGACAACATTTGCAAGTTTGGAAAACTTGTTCAAAAGATGACCTAAGGGGTTGATAAATAATTAACCACCCTATATAAGGGGAACTTTGACATTGTAGCAAGGTTGGTTTCCATTGTACGGACCTACATTTTTTAATTCAAGAAAGCATATGTGACTCTGTGTGTAATCTTGTTGTTTTTGCATTCCAGTCATACTTTTATGGATTAGTTTTGGAACTTTAACTCATGAATAATGTAGGTTAGTTGATATTTGGATTCTTTGTATCATTAGATAGTCTTTTTGTTTATTTTTTTTCACTTCTTGTAAATATTTTGTGTCTTATATTGTCTCTGGTCTAAACCAGGCAGTTTGTAAAGGATGGAGTGCTAGCTCATTCTCCCACTATAAAAATTGTACAGCCCTTTGGTATTAGTTAATATAATCAATGTGTGTACATATGGTATAATCTTGGGCCCTCAAAATCAATTTGGCCATTTTTGCAGTGATGCCCTAGGCGAGCCAGAGAAGCATGGTTAGGGGTCACAGTGAGTTGCAAAAGAATTAAGAGGGATTGAATACATTGGTTGCTTCAATCAGAGTATGTGGAGAGGAGGATATATGTGTGAAGAAGCTCCATGTACAAGGAGAATTTTTTTTGAGGAGTTCTTCATGGTGAAAGAACAAACCCTTATGGTTATTCTTTGTAATTTGGGAAACCCTTGATTTTAGGCTTGATTATAGCAACCCATTGTACAGATAGTTTGGGGAAGTAAAACCTAATAAATATTAAAGTTCTTCCAAAAGGGTGTTAGAATCTGAACCTTTTTTTCCACCTTGTTGAGAAGAGTTTGGATTTATGTGCCAAAAGGTGTGTGATTAGGCCTAATTCCTTGTAGCCTTGTTTTGGTAAGTTTGAAGCAAGTTCTTGAAATTGATAGGGACTTCATTACAAATTTATGTTGTTAGGAATTTTCATGAGTCAAATGTCCTAAGAATAAACCCTCCTCTCCATTGGTGACTGGTTTTGGTCATGTGTGAACATTTGGTGTGTGGGATGCAAGAAGACATCCATGGATAATGTTAGTGGTTAAGTTGATTTCATTATTGGCGTGGACAAGTTGAATAGGTGAAGGATTGGGAATGGAATCCTTGTGAATTAGGGTTTGAAAAGGACCCTAATAGGCTAGATAAGTGGCCTATAGAACCCTAAGGAGAAGGTAGGGTTAGAGAGAAAAACTTTTCATTACATCATGAAGGTTCAGAGATTAAATGATGATTAAATTTGATGAATATTGACAATTGGCATAATGCCTCAAAGTGGAGATGCACGACTTTTACTCTTCAAGACATTACATGATCTTGACACATATCCTCGATAGTAAAAAAGGATAGAGTGCCCAACTGGCAGTGATTACTGAGATTTCCTTTTGTCATTTTTATATTTTAATATTATTTTTGTATCTCTTAGGGTTTGGTTTATTATTTGATACATCAACATCTTCATGCAGGGTTTCGAGGGTGGCGATTATGGATTTGTTCAATGATAAAATAGTGAAACCTAGGTGGGATACTAGAAGATAATAAATGCATAAATCCATTGATATTATGCAGAAGATAAAAGAATATCATAGAGTGGTTAACGATATCAACTTCTCTAATCAACATGATGAAGCTATTCGACATGCAAAAGATAATATATATTATCAGAAGCAGAAATATATGGATGAAAGTATATTCAAAGAACCACAATATTTTAACACATAATAATTATTATGAAGTGTATCTAATAAATCACAAGTGATTTTTTAGTAACTATTATTCTTATCTCTTTGGGTCAATAATTGAGTTTCAGACAAGGATGATTAATCATTCCTGAGATGTAATTATAATTGTTCAGTTGTTGATCCTAGGATTAGGTATTAGTTATGAATAGATGTATTGATCTAAATCTTGTTTGCATCCTTTAGAATTGATATAAATAAGGATATCAATATCAATACAAGATGATCAGGATTACTATAGTCAAATTGGATAGTTTCGATCAACAACTGCAAACGTGAACTAAATTGTACCATTTTTAAAAAATCAATAAGTACACTTTTTTCTCTCATTTGTGGGAATATATATCTTTTCATTTTCAATTAGTCCCTTAGATAAAATCTATAGATTATCTTCAAAGTGATAGTTTGGTGTAGCATTCCCAATTCAGATTCATAGATCTTACTATAAATTGGTCTTTACATCTTGTATGGTTAAATCCAATTGATTGTGGCCACAATCAATCGGTTTGTCATTTGAAAATTGATTCAGTTAAGATAACTATGAATTAACTTAGGTTATATGCTCATTTCATAACACCTCTGAAGTGATATGTTTCTTGTAAACTGTCTCTAAGGTTGTACAAAGGATTGGGATGATGTTGACTCTATTTCCCATGAGAAAATAAGGCACTGGTCTACATATATATTGGATTATGGTCATTTAACTCATTGTTCATAGCTTTATGATATTCTATCCATCTGTACTTTTCAATTCATATATATATGAAAATTCTTTAAACATTTTGAAGCATATCAATTAGCATCTTATCACATGTTACTTTTCAGTTAAGGTTTTATTTCGATTGCTTTGCCACATTTGGAGGAAGAGAGTGTTGAAGTTTTCCTCATCATCTATAAAAAGCCTTGAAACTTGAAGGATACGTTTAAGGTGTAGGCCTTCCAGCCTTGGTTCTGTAGATCCATAATTGCAGAAGGTTTAAACTTGATTTGGTTAAAACTTTGTTAGTCTTCAAGATCACTTGGGTTTCCCATCATTAGATTGGAAAGTCCATAGGAAATCCAATCTGTTGATTTGAGAACCAACACACCGAGCAGTTCACAGTGTATACCGAGCACAACAGTAATTGAGCAAGTGTTACCAAGCAAGATTTAATGACTGAGCATAACTGGAGTTAATGACCGAGCATAACTGGAGTTAATGACCGAGCATAACTGGAGTTAATGACCGAGCATAATTGGTGTTAAATAATGACAAAATTTCTTAGTTGGCAGAGATGCAATTTAGGGATTGACTGATTGATTGTTTTATTATCAATGATCAGTTAAGATAAAGTAAGGAAGGAGATTAAAAGCATTTTTTATTCACAGTTATCAAGGAGAGATTTACAAAATTAAACTAAAGGAGAACTTTACATGATAAAGCAAATCATGGTGAGTTTTACGGATCAAGGAGAGATCTATGAAAAAAATAAGGAGATTGAGCGGCTAATCATGTCTATATAAAGAGACAAGGAATTCATTATCAAAGAGAGGAATTTTGAGTATATTTTTTCTGAAGATAGAACTCTTCATTCAGATCTGATCATACAGGTTAAAGAACAGTGCCAAGGAATTTTGTAGACACTGAGCAATAGAGGAAAAAACATTCACCGATCAGAATAAAGAAGGAAAGCAAAGGAACTGAAGTATATATTGATCAGAGAGGTATTATTGGACTAACAATAGATCTAAATATTTACAAATCAAAGTAGTATTTTGAATGGATCATTTACTGTATCAGTTTAACCATTGATTCATAAAATCTCTTAACCGAGTGGGATTTAACAGTCCTTATTGTATTGAGATACTCAAGAGTATCAAAAGGTTTTCTTGTTGACAACATAGTGAGT
>MU225377.1:608404-660609 GCA_018584345.1 Thuja plicata
GGATTTAACAGTCCTTATTGTATTGAGATACTCAAGAGTATCAAAAGGTTTTCTTGTTGACAACATAGTGAGTGCTAGGTCAAAAGACAAACTGTTGGTTTTAAATCCTCTAACAAGGTTGCACTTATCAGTGTGTATTATAACCTTTAATAGGGTTGTCTCTTCACCAAGCTCACTTCAGAAGAGTGAAAATATTTTGGGTTACCGGTCCCAGGTGGTTTTCCCCATATTGGTTTTCCACGTTAAAATCTATGGGTCAAATGTGTATATGTTTCATTGCATTGATATTTCATTTTATACATTATTAAAATTGGATTGGTCGGTTAACACTAAGTTTATTTGTTGCTACTCGATAAAGTCCATAAAAGATAAACAGTATATCTTACCGAGAAGTTTATATTTGTTAAGATTATTTATGGCATACATCTTGATGAAATTGGGACTGTGAGATAACTGAAGGTATTATATTTGAGAGATAATTTTTTGGTTGGATCTTTTGGAATAATTGTTAAGGAAACTAATTCACCACCCCCCCCCCACCCCTCTCAGTTATTCTAACATACTTCACCATTGGCTTAATTAATGACTGCAGATCAAACAAGCTACCCTCTTCCCAAGGAAGGATTACTTAGAGGATGAAGATATTTTGTTGTCTGATGGTGACAATAGTATAAATAGTTGGTACAGTTCAAGATGTGATGATCTTTATTTGTATCTCAATTTTTTATTAATGTTCCTTGAAGGAAGATATGAAGATAAAGAGAATATATCTTGAATATAGCTTTAAAGTTTACACTAACTCAGTGTTTAGTTGTCGATTATTTTAATGGTATTCTTGTTTTATAGTTTGGTTTTGTTATTCAATTCATTTAGTTGGAGGTGATTTTACTCTAAACTCTTTCAAATCCAATCCTCTCTAATCCTATGACACACTAGAATACTATGTTAAATGTGACCAAGAGAGAGATTATGCGATTAAAGATTTTCTCAAAGTGTTGGTTGGCATGCTTTAGATTGATTATGTTTCTTTCATTTTCATTATGGTGGATATTTGTTTACTTTTTGACTTTATGGTTATTGATACTTTTGGAGTGCACTTAATTCAAACAAAAAAAATACTAAGTTGTTTTTTTATCATTTTATGTTCTTGGATGAATTAATTTCTCTCATAACAAATTCTGAATAAAACTAGGTGTTGAAATAAATAATACAAAATAAGATAAAACAAATATAATCTATGTTTTTGTAATTTTATGCATATTACTAACAATTTATCTAATTATTTCATGCTTTTTGTTAGTGTTCTTAAATGCTTATTCCTATGTCTTAATGGTTCAAGTAAAGGGTTTCGGGTCCCTTCAAAACTTGTTTTTGCCTATTAATCAAAACAATTTATCTAATTATTAAATGTTGAATTTGTGTCCAACTAAACCTTTTTTCTTTTTGTTGAACACACTTCAGATGTTGAGAGGGGGGTGGATAAGCATAAACCAAAACATACTGACTAACTTCAATAATCATCACATAAAATAATATGCAAGTAATGAGCAGAAATAGCAACACATGAACACTTTGATTTTATATGTGGAAAACCCAAACAGGGAAAAACTGCGATGAGTACTTGCCCACAATGAATAATTCACTGATGCAAAGATCTGACTAAAAAATATGGTAGGAGCTCACTGCTCTGGGCTTGCAACCAGAGGCTCACTACCAATATAACAATGAATACAAATATGAGTTCACTATTCTATACTTGAAAATAGAGTCTCACTGAAAAAGTAGCAAGATACATCAACAAACTTATACAACCAAGACTCATTATCTTAGGAACATAAAAATCTTTACAAAAATAATGAAACAATCTCCTGACTATGCAGCTGATCTACACGACATTGTCAAACTTAGCAGCACACTGATACTACCTTTTCTTCACTACCAATATAATTTTTATCTTCTTTGCTAATTGTATATCTTCACTAGTTTTCTTATTGTTCACTTGCTTCACACCTTACATTTTGTCAAAGCATAAACTGTACTTATATACAAGATAGTTCATTGGAGAATACAAAAAAGTTGGCCATGCCAAAGAGTATTACAATTTAAATTACAAGTCAACCAAGGAAATAAAAAAATGAAATAAGGTCCTATCCCAAAAGAATTCAGACCAAAATATAGAGTGGACACAAAAAAAAAAAGAGATAAACATTAAATACATAGGTCACGCATAGCACAAACCTAACCAAATAATAGATAATAATTAAATACAGTGTTCCTGACCTAAATCAAGAAACACGATCCACTATAGGAGAGAGAGAGGAACCATAAAGATGCTATACATAGTCCAATGCTAGATCTAAAACCACAAAGTAACTAAAGTCATCTCAAACATGTAGAAATGTGTTGGCCAAAGAACCACCTGACTTGCCAACTAAATTTGGACCTCCACATGCCACAATGAGATTCATGTCCCATGTCAGTGATACATGCCATCATTCCAAGTCAGAATTCATCACATAATATCTCTAAAATAGAACTAACAACTGAATGGAACTACAAAACTAGATAAAGAAGTTTTTAGATTACCAGGGACAACTTTTGGAACAACGTAGAATACCACAACCAAGACTAGAATTTGAATCCATCTGCATAAGTTTCAACACATCTTCAAGCCTAATTTTTGAATCATAAACCCTCTGAAAACCTCAAGATGAAACACTACAACTAAATCTTTATTTTCTTTGTCAACTAAAATTGCATATATTCGAACCACATAGGCTTCTAGATATGAGAGAAAATTCACAAAATAACTATAAAACATAATCTCCACAAGGTCATGGAATACATAACTGTCTTCCATTGTTCTAATTGTATTCCATTACACTGTAGAACTATTGTAACATGAATACATAATTGTCTTCCAATGTATAGTAGCACAGTTGTAGCCTGAAATACATTAATGTCTTCTACTATTCTAAAGGTTCAATACACAAACTTAATCCTCCAAGAATAGAAGAATAATAGACTTTTAGACCATAATATTTGATCCACCACAAGCACCTTCAGAACACGATGTTTGACATAAATGACAACAAAAAAACAAACATATATTTCCTACAATCAACCCCTTTGTCATTGATGGAAAATAACCACCAAAAATATTTTGATATAAATAAAACTCACTATCAACTCTCAATTTTCCTTATCTTTCTCCCCATTTTCCATCAAGAACAAAGGCCAAGAACATTTTAACCATTTCACAACTTTGATAATCAAGTACCAATATAAATTCAAAATAAATAAATAAAGTTAGAAGCTACCCTAGACAAAGGCATTGTCCTGATGCACTAAGCTAGACTTAAAGAGGGGCAACAACCCCAAGCACATTGTCTTCATTGTATGATAGCAATTATTACTATCCCACAAACTTATCCTATCAAGAAAATTTCTTTAATTTATAGAACTATTATTCAATTCATTCAAATGTATCTTAATTTGAGAACTAGCAGATATATCATATCTCTAACTCATATTTGAATGCAACTTAGAAAGAACAGAAACCAAACAAATATTTCATTGTTTATAGAACCAATCATTCATCATTCTAGACCAAAAAAAAAAAACCTTACCTCTGGGAAAAACTTGATGCCTTATTTCCATGTTGAGAGGATACCTACCATCCAACCTAGAGGGGGGAAACAAATTCATATAAAAACTCTCCCTCAGACCCTGTAGTCTGAGTCATATAACAGACAAATAAGCAAGATCTAGGATGGATGTCAGACCATTATCAGAACTATCTTCTATGTTCCATATCATAAATATTTTGTTCCTTTCTTTTGAATCATCTGCAATCATCAAACAATCATCCTATTTTTCCATACTTTTGCAAAACTTTGCCATATGTCATCTCATACTACATTTATAGTGAACTAGGCCATCTTTATAGAACATTGAAATATGTCATGTCCTATTACATCTATAACACACTAGTCCATCTTTTTTTCAATTAAGAAGCTTCATTATTTCTAGCATTGATATGTATACTGTATTTAACCTTTCTATGACCATATCCATTGCAACTATAGTAGTATCCATTGAAGTGTTTGACATGTTTATTTAGATTCATTCTACTGAAATTCATCCTACTTTTGCACTGAACTTCTTTTATGGCCTAACTTGTTGCAATGATAACATATTCCATTAAAATCATGTATTCATTTTAAACTTATGCACTGATTAACTTTGTGTCCTACTTTATTGCAATAAAAAAAGATACCATCAAAAGAAGAGTACCTGGAATGAATAGGAGAATATCTCTAATTATCGTCCCCTTTTTGTCATTTTCCTGCACCAAATTATTTTTGTTCTTCACTTGTTCTAGTCTACTAGTTTCTTTTTATCTTCTAATTGCTTATGATCTACCATATTCTTTTTTCCTCCTACCTTCTTCAATTCTACTAGTTTGTTTTTAACTTCCAACTGTTTCTCATCTATCATGTTCTTTTTTCCTTCTACCTGCTTCTCTTCTTCTACGTCCATATGCATCTATTCAACTAAATCTTCTAGCCTTCTTCCTACTTTTGGTCTTTCATATCTATCTAATTCTTATCTTTCATGTCCTTTTGTCTTCTTCTTGATCTATCATTATATCTACTTCTGGTCTATTATGTCCTTGTTATCATGTTCTTTCTTCAAATCTACCACAATCCATTCAACCTCCACCAAATCAAATGATTCAAAATTTGTTTCATCATTCAAACAAGACTCCACTATGTAATGATTAAGTTCCATTTCAACTTCACCCCCTATCTTCCACTACATTGAGTTAGAAAGCACAGGTTCTCACATTTGTCTTTGATATAAAATATATTTCCAGTAGTCAACAACCCTTTTACCAATATGTTTCTTTCTGATAATATAACCATCACTTTGAACATGACTTCATAAATCTTCTTGCACATTTGACTAACACTTAACAAATTATGTTTCAAACCAACATAGTAAACATCATCAATTTTGTGCTTACAATCAATTGAATTGGTTCCAATACCTTTGATTTGTGCACTTCCTTATCTTGCTAATTTTATTTCCCCACCATTATAATCTTCAAACTTAATAAAGGTTCTCTTCTCTCTTGTCATATGATTTAAAAAATTTGAATATAAAATTCATGTTCTTGTAACAACTTTAGCATGCAATGCAATCTCCTCTCTCTTTTGAGAAATTTCTAAAAATAAATATTCCTCAATTGTTTCATTAGTATCTTAATCTTCAAAAAATTACTCTTCCAAGGAAAAAAATCTCTTTTTATCTTTACCTTTGAAATTAAATTTCTTTCTAAAATCACCTTTTCTTTTATTGCATTTTCTATATTCATTTTCTGATTCGCTAAGATATTCCCCATACTTGCAATCATTAGCAAAATATCCTATCCTTCCACAATTAAAGTACTTAAGAGGTAACTTATCTTTGCATCTATTAATACCTCGTTTGAATATTATTTGAAATATATGCTTCTACATCCTATGAAATCTTTCATGTCTCTGGTTCAACATCTTCAACAACTCTAAATGTAGTCTCTCTCTTTTCTCTTTCAACTTATGTAATCTCAAATGCAGGAAGTGACCGAATAAGATGATCAATAGAATAGTGAATTAGATCATTTCTCTCCCTTACTGAACATCCCATTGGTATAAACTCCTTTGGTAGGGTTAATAAGATATTTAATATTACATATGTGTCTTCTATATGTCCAACATCAACTGTAATTCCATCAGCAACATTAGTAACCCTGTAAATGTAGATTTCATTGCCTTAGGAACTCATACTTCTATTTGAGATTCATCAGTCTTACTTATTTTATCTCTAAATATATTTCATAGACCAACACTTACTTATCCCAGATCTCTTTAGCACCTTTCAAACCTTTCACCTTCCCAAATGTCGTGTCACATAAGCCACTAAAAATAATTTCTCTTGCTTTCACATTAGCTTCCTTGTCTTTCCTCTTCAATGGTCAAAGGTCTTCCAAAAGGAGGACAAAACCAAATTTGAATTACCTCCCAAATACCATTCTGCAAGGTTTCCATATATGCTTCCATCTTGTCCTTCCAATAAGGAAAATTAGTGTCATCAAATATCGAAGCCTGAAAATGTAAGTTCTATGACATCTCAAATCTACCTCAAGTGCTTAAGATTCTTCTATAGGAACAAGGCTTTGATACCAATCGTTGAATACATTTAAAATTTTAAGAGGCTGGTGAATCAACATAAACTAAAACTTGCTAACTAACTTCATTAATCACCACATAAAACAATAACCAAGTAATGAGAAGAACTAGCAACACATGAACACTCAAATTTATATGTATACAACCCAAACTAGGAAAACCATGGTGAGCAATTTCCCATAAGCAATAATTCATTGATGTAAAGATCTGATTACAAAGTATGGTAGGAGATCACTTCTATAGACTTGCAAATAGAGGCTCACTGCCAATACAACAATTAATACAAATAGGAGCTCACTGCTTTGAACTTGCAAATAGAGGCTCACTGCTAATACAACAATGAATACAAACAGAAGCTCGCTACAAAGTAAAAAGATATGACAAAAAAATTATACACCCAAGAATCACAGTCTTAGGAATATACAACTATTTACAGAGATAATGAAAGAATCTCTTGACTATGCAGCTGATCCCACAACATTGTCAAACTTAGCAATATACTGACACTACCTTTTCTTCACTGCAACTATCACTAAACTCTGCTATACTAACTTTAGATCTTCACTAGTTCACACAATGTTCACTTAATACACACCTCACATTTTTCCAAAGCATAAACTTTACTTATATACAAGATAGTTCATTTAAGATTACAACAAAGTCATCCATGCCAAAGGGTATTAAAATTTAAGTTACAAGTCAACCAAGTCAATAGAAAAATGCAATAAGGTCATATCCCAGAAGCATCTAGACCCAAACATATAAGAGATAAGAATTAAATGGATACGCCACACATCGTACAAACCTAACTAGATAAGAGATAATAATTAAATGTAATGCTCCAAACCTAAATCAAGAAACATGATCCAGTAGAGGAGAGAGAGGGACCATGAACATGGTACACATGGACCAATGCCATATCCACAATCATTGGAGTAACTAAAGTCATTTCAAATGTGTAGAAACATGTTAGCCAAAGAAAATCTAACTTTCCAACTAAATCTAGAACCTCCACACCCCATGATGAGATCCATACACCATATTAGAGACATGTGCCAACAGTCTACGTTAGAATTCATCACAACATATCTCTGGACCAGACCAACAACTTAATAGAACTGCAATAATTGATAAAGAAGTTTTTGGAACACTAGGGACAACTTCCAGAACACCACGACCAAGACCAAAATCTAAATACATCTACATAATTTATAGGACACCTTCAAGCTTGATTTTTAGAGCAAAAACCTTATGAAAAGCACAAAATGAAACACTGCAACTGAAATAATTTTTTCTTTGTCAACTAAAACTGTAGATATCCTGACCACACAGGAGTCTAGATATGAGAAAAAAACACCAAATCACTATTAAACATCATCTTCACAAGGTCAAAAAATATATAATTATCTTTCATTATTCTGATTGTCTTACACTACAGTATAGCATTGAATACATACCTATCTTCCACTATTCTAAAGGTTCAATACACAAACATACTCCTCCAAGAATAGAAGAATAGCAAACTTCCATACCACATTGTTTGAGCCACCACAAACACCTCTAGAACACAATATTTGACATCAATGACAACAAAAAACCAAACATATTTTCCAACACTTTTCACATTTTTGGATGAATTACATGAAACCAAAATATTTTAAATTGAACACATGAATGAATTAATCAGAAAATTTACAACTTCTTTTATTTTTCCTTTGTTTAAAACACACTTCAAACACTTATTTTAAAAGAAAAAGTTAGCAATAAATTAAAATGTTTGTTTTCTTTGATCTTTTCTTGTTAAAAATGTCTTTTACATAATATGAAATAATAATTTAATTTGTTGATTCTCAATGACACTTATAAATAGTCGATAGTAGTGTAGTGTGATGGTTAAATTGTAGTGTTGTGGTTCTTGGCACCATTTTTAAAAAATAGTTGGGGCCTTATTGATAAGTATTCATGTTGGGGATTAGGTACCTCATTTGTGACCTCACTAATTTATAGTGCTAGGTCAAACACATTTACCACTCTGAAAAAATGATACTTGGAAATAAATGTGTTTCCCTTTTTAAGATTGTTTGTTCTTTATATCAATTTAATAATTGCTTATTTGAAAATGAATCATTGTTTGTTGGTTTCATGTGCTCATCTTCTGTTGATTTCCAGAGAGACTGTGTTGTTACACTATAGAGATTTGCAAAAAAAAAAATTAAGAAAATAAATTATTTTATTGTTTAATTCCAATGAACTACAATGGATTAATCTGAACTTGAAGGAGAATTTGAATAATTTAATCTACTCTAACAAACTATTCTACTTCTAAAACTAACAAACTATTATGAAATTTTTTAAAGTAGATGAATCCCAACACCTTGAACATAAACAATCTAATTCTTTGAGGGTGACTGTTGTTTAGTTTGAGCCCTTTAGGACCTAGCTTTGCCTTCATATTTCTAATTGTGATGGTAGTGGAAAAGAGAGAAAATAGTGTAATAAAGTATCAAGGACAAAAAATGTTGTAGGATGAACTTACAAAATGTTGAGTGATATCTTACTAGAGCTATGACTAAACAAATATCCTAGAGACTATGTAGCAATGACAAATTGTAATAATATTATAGGATTTGTGAAAAAAAAAATGGTAATCCTCTCCTTGAGAAGTGATCAAAACTAAAATAAATTATTTTCCAAAAATATAAATGTGTTGAAGAAGCTCCATATTTAGTAGGAGAGAAATCCCATATAACTACAAAAACAAATTTATTAGTACTTTTGAATTCAAAATTAGTGCAAACTGAGATTTAGACATGTTGGCACATTCAAGGATTATGTAATTAAGAATTATCAAGTTGAATATTGTGGTAAACAACAAGAAGCAAAAGTTCACACATACAAATTTGAATAGAAAAATCACCAACCTTAACAATAATATAATCATCAAGGTGATTCAAAATAGTTAAGGTGGTTGGATTCAAAGAGGCAATGTTGTCAATTAGGGGCCAAAAAGTAATCTTTCAAAGGCAACAATGCGTGACTGTTAGGAAAATTATCAACAAACATAAAGTAAAAGGCAGAAAAGAAGTCCTCCAAGTTGACTAAGAATTTCCATTATTTTGGATTTATATAATTGATTATACCACATGAATCATGTTTTTGGTACCTAATCATCAAACATACCTTTTATGTCTATTTATTTTTAGGCACTTAAAATGTTAAGTTTTCACCTTGGAGAATTACCAAGTTTCCCCCAATTTTTATGTATAATGCACTCAAATTCAAATTCAAAGGTTAGAGCTTCTTCGAGGTGGAAAAGAAATGGGGGAAAAGGTTGGGGCCAAAAATAGAGAATATGAAGCATCCATTAAGGGTTTTGGCACTTCTTTCTATCACATTAATATAAAAAAATTCAAAATTTGTTGCACAAAGTCTCTACATGTAGTCTCACTATGCATGGGTAATATATGGTTCTAATATATAATTCTTCTACAAGTGAATAGATATTACTTTTCAGTCCCCCAATGAACGATTTATATTTTCATTATGTATTTTATATGTCAATCAACAAGTTATTTATTTATCCATTATGATTGCTACATCAAAATGTAATCATTGCATACCTCACTCTCTTGCCCTTTTGTTTTGAACTCATTGTTAAGTGTTTATCCGTATTACAATAACTAGCATGTCTATACTCAATCCTAAGGTCTAAACCTAATCCTCAATTCAACTATCATCATATCCAAAGAAAAGACATCTTTTGTCACAAAGATTAAAATTAAAATTTGGGATCATTATTTTTCTTTCAATTGACCCTCACCAGTCAACTTGAAATACAAGTTAGTTGAATTGCATGTCAAGATGATGCATTTTAAGAAAAAAATGTAACTAACTTCAAACATCTAGCAAATACATGCATAGTGTAATATAGAAAATGGTGATCAATGGTATGTTAGAATAAATGTAGCATACACAACTAAGAGGGGAGGGTGAATCAGTTGTGTCCAAAACTCAAGACCTTTAACCAAATTACCAACTTAATCTCATATATGGAAGATAAACATGAATGCAAGAACATAACACTATAATCAACACATAACTCCAATATTTTTGATGTAGAAACTTTTTTAGGGGAAAACCATAGTGGTGATCAACCCCAAAAGATGAATGCGCTTTGTTAAAAGAACTATAAATTGTTAGGAGTATTACAAAGGGGAATGCACATGAATTTAGGTACACTACATAGAGCTCACTTCTCAAATACAACAAGGATCTCAATCCCAAGTAAGGTTCACTTCCTTACAACAATCTCTTATCACAAAACATAAAGGACATATTGTCCAAGCTCACGAATTGACAAATAGCATCTTTGATATGCCAAAAAAAATCCAATGAAGTACAAAAATTCTCTACCTCAATTGAAAATTCTACTCATACCTCCTCTCATTAGTATCTCTAGTCTAAAACACACTCACTCATCCTTTCTCAATTACAAATGATTACATATTTGTACACATTACATCAATATATCTCAACTAGGTCGGCCAAGGACCTAATTACAAAATATTAATTCATTACATCTCAATACTCAATGCGATCCATTGAATGTTGGATAAGACATAGGAATGATCCATAACAACAACCTTGAACATGCTTGTGATCTATAAATCATGCCAAGATCTATCACAACATGCTACACCACCAAGTTGGGCAAGAACAATAATAGCAACAACACGTTACATGAGGAATCTTTAATTCTGATCACATAACCCAATGCGATCCACCAATACAAATAGGACACAATCAATAAACATAAAAAAGAAACATGAAATACCATGACATCAACAAGAACATATGTTTCTCATGAATCAAAATCATCTCTGCACTGTTCACCAGGAACACTAAACCATAACCATTGTCATGAAAGAAAAATAGCTTGCCAGCATCAAAATCATGAACCATTTAAACCGAGGAAACACATCCATGTATTGAAATCACCACTAGGTTAGCAAGAAAGAATATTGCTAAACTAATCCACACCTATCCAAATATTGAAACAGTGTCACTGGCAGAATAACCAAAATAGAAGTCTCTAATAAATCCGTCATAAATCACTCAAATCATAAATTGATCCTCTGCCACTTGAATCGAATCAACTAAAGACATCCCTAAACACATTACCAGCTTCACATAATATGATATTCAATATAGTAGCCACACCACAGAAATCATCTCACTGAACTAACCAGGAACATTGTCTCAAACAATAGGAATATGTTGACATCAATGACAAAAACATTAATGCAAGCACATATATGCACAATCTGAAGAATATCTCAATAATATCCCCTTTTAGCATTGATGGCAACATATGATGTGAAAAATTTAAATCAATGCACAAAGAAACAATATCAACAACAATACTATCAATATCCACAATATCTTTCAAAGTCTCTCTAACGAACCTTCTCAACAAAAAACAATATCTCTCCCATAATATCTCAAACCAGTTTTTTCAAAGTCTCTCTAACAAACCTTCTCAAGAAAAAACAATATATCTCCCACAATATCTCAAACCACTTTTTCACATGAATCTCTCACCCTTTGACATCAATGATAAAGGCACATGTATTAACTAAATCATAGAGGCCAAAAATATCAATCTAGATTAATGATAATCTAAAATTTTATTGGACTGATGCATCTCACATATCTAACTCTAATCAGGATGGGCAATCACCCCAAGCTTACCTTGGAGATACTCAAAAATATCCTTTGGCAAGGGCTTCATGTAAATATCATTAATCTATTTTTTTGTAGACACATACTCCAATCTGAATTCTTTCTCACTAACTTTGTTTCTCAAGAAATGATACTTAAATGCTTTATCTTTGAATGTAACACAGAGGTCTTTAAAATATTGATACCACTTAAATTGTCAGAATGAATAGTAATAGGCTCATCAATAATCACTGTCATGTCTTTGAACATTTTTTTCACCCACATTAATTGTGTATAGTTAGTAGCAGCAATAACATATTCA
The DNA here is from genome assembly GCA_018584345.1 of Thuja plicata. Classification (NCBI taxonomy): domain Eukaryota; kingdom Viridiplantae; phylum Streptophyta; class Pinopsida; order Cupressales; family Cupressaceae; genus Thuja; species Thuja plicata. The sequence continues at coordinate 620,681 of MU225377.1, forward strand.
GCTTCAACACTAGATTGTGATATACAAAAAAATTCCTACTTGCCCTTGGAACTAATCTCTTACCCAAAAAGAATGCTTCGCCACTAGTTCTCTTTCTGTCATCCACATTACCTACCTAATCTGCATCAGTAAATGCACTCAATGTAAAATCATCATCTTTTCCATACCATAAGCCATAATCAACTGTCCCTTTCAAGTATCTAAATATTCTCTTAACAACAACATGTGATTCCTTTGACTCTGCTTGAAATCTAGCAACAATGCCAACAACATTCATAATATTTGTTCTAGTTTGTGTCAAGTATAACAATCCACTGATCATCTATTTGTATATAGTCTGATTTGCATTAGGTGCATCATCAATCTTTGTCAATTTACAACCAGCAATCATAGGAGTACCAACAGGTTTTGAACCATCCATACCAAATTTATTCAATAACTCTTTCACATACTTAGATTGAAATATGAAAATACCTTTATCATTTTTTTTAATCTATAGTCCAAGGAAAAATTTAATCTCACCTATCATAGACATCTCAAATTCTTTCTACATCTCATCAGAAAATTCCTTACTCAACTTGTCATTTTCACCCAAAATAATATCATCGACAAAAACTTCAACAATTAAGATGTAATCATGATCCATTTTGGAGTATAAATTACTATCAGCAGTACCTTTACTGAAACAAAATATCAGTAAATACTTATCCAATCTCTCATACCAAGCTCTAGGAGCTTGTGTCAATCCATAAAGTGATTTCTTCAATCTACAAACCATCTCATCTTTGTCGATCAAGGTAAAACCATCTAGTTGCTCAATGTATACTTACTCTTCCAATTCTCCATTCAAGAATGTAGACTTAACATGCATATGATATACCTCAAAAAAATTTTAAGTAGCATATGTAAGAAACATCCTAACAACTTCAATTCTACCAATAGGAGCAAAGGTTTCCTCAAATTCAATACCTTACATTTGTGATTATCCCTTACAAATAAGACTTGCTTTGTTTCGAACCACTTCATCATATTCATTCATTTTATTTATGAATACCCATTTAGTACCAATCACATTCTTGTCCTTGGGTCTAGGAACAAGAATCCATATCTTATTATTTTCAATCTTTTCCAATTGTTCTTCCATCGTTTTAACCCAACTATCATGTTTACATGCTTCATCAACATCTTTAGGCTCAATCTTAGAAATAAAACAAATTTCACTTAGATATCATTTCTTCCTCTAGTTTGAACACCCTAATTCCTATCACCAATAATCTGATTTTATGAATGATTTAATTGTACATACTTGGGAGTCTTTGTATTTTATTTTGTATTAGACTCTTGTGTTTCCACATCTTCATCATTTGCATATTCTTCATTATTTTCTACTGATCCATTCTAATTCTAATTCTTACTTTGTGCTTACACAATGTGACTCTCTTCTTCATTATCTAATTCATATCTGTAAGATCTGACTTGTTACTGAAAATTTTCATCCACTCTAACATTTGAACTTTCAATTAGTTTCTTCAACCTAAGGTTATAACATTTATATACTTTTCTTTTTGTATAATAACCAAGAAATATTCCTTCATCACATCTAGGATCAAACTTCCCTAGGTCTTCATCTCTTCTCATATATAATTTACTTCCAAAAAATTTTAAATATTATACCATAGGAACATGACCATACAAAAGTTAATAAGGTGTCTTATCGATTCCTTTCTTAATTTCTACTAACGACTTCTCTCCAAAAGATCTGTGAAATGTTACCTTCAATCATCACGGTTCTAGTAGTGTCTAAAATATATTTGTTTCTTCTCTCTACAACTCCATTCTATTATGGGGTCCTCATAGCAGACATCTATCTATTTATTCCATTCTCTTCACAAAAATTGTAAAACTTGGTAGAAGCAAATTCTCCACCTATGTCTGATCTCAAAAATTTAAACTTCAATCTTGTTTTAGTCTCAACCGTAGCTTTGAAAAATCTTAAAATTTTTAAAGGCTTCATATTTCACTTTAAAAAATGTAACCAACATCATTCTATAATAATCACTAATGAATATAATGAAATACCCGTCCCCAAAATAACTTCTTGTTCTTGCAGGACCACATAGATCAGTATTCACCAAATCCAAAATTTCACTTGAAGAATAATTCTTCCTCTTAAAAGTAGACTTAGTCAATTTACCCAACTAACATTCTTTACAAATCGCATTAACAGTCTTCAACAATTTAGGAAGATCTCTAAAATCTCTTGTAGTAATTATCTTCACAATGTTATCAATGTTTACATGAAAATATCTCTTATACCATAACCAATCGTCATCAATCTTAGAAATTGGGCATCTACTTTCAAAATTGTTGAAATAAAATACATTACCTTTTTTCTTTCTTCCTATAGCAATCTCAATTCTAGAGCTTCTAATAATCTTTCACATTCCATCCATTAATTGTAGGTTGTGTCCTTTATCAACTAACTATCCACCACTCAAAAGATATATTTCAAACCTTCAACATATAGAACATCATCAATATTAGTCTTTCCATCAAGAGTAATACAACGTTTTCTTTTGATCATGCAATGAGTATCATCACCAAATCTGACAACATCACCATCATACCTTTCCAATTTCACAAATTTGTTGCTATCTTCAGTCATATGCTATGAACATCCACTATCAATAACTCATTCATCTTTTTTATCCACATGAAATACTAAGGCTTTCTCTTCATTAAAAAAATTAGGATCTTCATCTTTAATAGCAATAAACACAATCTCATATTTGCTCTTTTTAGATTCATCATCAAACACACCTTCATCAGCATCATAATAATAGTTCTTCTAATATTTAGAATTGAATTTATTCTTATTCTCTCTATCAGGACATATCAAAGGAATATGACCAATCTTATTACATGAAAAACACTTTAAAGGCAACTTTCCTTGATACTTACCAGATCCCTTAGGTAGTCTCTTTGCAATTAGGGATTTGAGCTCTTCAAGCTCTCTTTCTTCTTTCTCAATTTTTTCCCATTCTTTAGAATATCTACCAATCTTAGATGAAATTACTCTAGAATGATATCTTTGCTAATCCTTAGAATTAGTATCTTTAAATGCAATTTCAACTTTGGGAAGACTATCACCAAATTCTCTCATTTCAAAAGAAGATAACTTACCAACCAATGTATATCTTGTCACGGTAGTCGTAGTTCTAATTTCTTCAATAGAAGCAACTTTATGATTGTAAGTAGGAGGCAAGGATCTTAGGATTTCAAAAACAATCTCACTCTCTTCCAAGGTTCCACCAGCGCATGTGATTCCACAAACAAGTTTGGTGATCTTAGCCACATAAGTGGTAATGTTCTCATCTTCTCTCATCCTCAATGACCCATATTTTCCTTTCAGACTTTGTATCTTGGCTTGCTTCACACATTCATCTCCTTCATATAATGTATCCAACTTTTTCAATAATTCATGTGTAGTTTCCAATCCTAAAATGTTTATATATCCAACATCTAATAAGGCACTCTTAAAAGCTTCTTTTTCCAACATATTACACTCAAATTCTCTTTTCATCAACAGTCCCAGTAGCAAGATCAACAAGAGGCTTGTAATATTTCTTTGTAACAACCCAATATTCTTCACTAAGACATCCCAAGTGTATAATTATTTGTTCCTTCCATATAGTATTGTTTGTTCCATCAAATATCAGACTCTCCTTCTTAAAGGTCGACATTTTGGACCTCCTCAGGTGATTAAGCTTTCCAAAGAGGACACTAGCTCATATACCAATTGTTATAATAAATTTAGTACACACAAATGAGAGGGGGGTGAATCATTTGTGTCCAAAACTGAAGACCTTTAACTAAATTACCAACTTAATTTCAGATCAGAAAGATAAACATGAATGTTGGAACATAACATAGTAATCAAAACATAACACCAATATTTTTTACGTGGAAACCTTGTTACAGGAAAAATCACCTTGGGGATCAAACCCACAAGATGAATGTCCTCTGCTAAAATTACTATACCCTATTAGGAGTATTACAAATGGTAATGCACATGCATTCTGGAACACTACCTACAAATCACTCCTCAAATACAAGGATCTCAATCCCAAGGATCTAATCTCAAAACATAAAGGACATATTTTTCAAGCTCATGAACTGACAAACAACACTCTGATATGCCAAAATAGTTCCAATGAAGTACAATAATTCTCTTCCTCAATTTCATATTCCACTCATACCTCTTCTCATTAGTATCTCTAATCCAACACACACTCGCTCATCCTTTCGCAATTATAAATGATTACATATTTATACACATTACATCAATATATCTCAACTAGGTCGGCTATGGACCTAATTACAAAATATTAATTCATTAAATCTCAATACTCAATGTGATCCATTCAATGTCGGCTAAGACATAGAAATGATCCATAACAACAACCTTGAACACACTTCAGATCCATAAATCATTCCAAGATCCATAGCAACATGCTACACCACCAAGTCGGTCAATAAAAATAAGAACAACAACACATTACATGAGGAACCTTTAACTTCAATAACATAACCCAACGTGATCCACCAAAATGAATAGGACATGTTCAAGAAACATCAGCAAGCAACATTAAATACCATGACATCAACAAGAACATCTCTGTCTCATGAATCAAACTCCTCTCTGCACTGTTCATCAGGAACACTAAACCATAACCACTGTTATAAAATAAAAATAGCTTGTCAGCATCAAAATCTTGAACCATTTGAACTAAGGACACACATCCATGTCCTAAACTTGCCAGTAGGTAAGAAAAAAAGAATATTTCTAAGTTGATCCGCACCGATCAAAATAATGAAACATTGTCACTGACAGAATAACCAAAATAGAAGTCTTTGATAAATCTATCATAACTCACTCAAATTATTAAGTCATCCTCTACCACTTGAACTAAATCAAGTACAGACACCCCTAAACACATTAACAAATTCACAACATATGATATTCAATACAGTAGCTACACCACAGAAATCATCTCACAGAACAAACCATGAACATTGTCTCCAATAGTAGGAATATGTTGACATCAATAACAAAAATATTAATGTCAACACATAAATGCACAATCTGAACAATATCAACATAGTAGACCACCAAGTTTTATATACAGTAGAATACAAACACTCAACAAAGTGAATCTAATTATTACAACCAAAAGAGTAAGGGTGCAAATTCATGATCCACACAATGTGGGGTTTTTGTGATTCCTTATTATAGGAATGACAATGATATGTAAAATGTAATGATTGATTAAAGAAATGTAAATCTGATATATGAAAGTAAATGCAAGAGGAAATAGAAAGGGAGAACTCACCTTCAAACTAGGAGAGAAAAAATGAATTTCAAATATGGGTTTGATTGTTGTAAAACTATAGGAAATAGAAACAGTTCTCGATCTGGTTGATGAACTATAACTGATTGAATCTTTGAAGATGTTAAGTTGATGATCACCAAGCCGCAGAAAGTTAATGCAAGACATTAAATCAGTTAATTTATTTTATTGTAATTGATGTCAACTTGATATAATCTAATAGGTTATATACAAAGTGTCAAAGACTTTAGAGAACCAGAAAGATTAAGGTTATGCTTTCAGTAATGCATAAAAGTTTAGTATGCCCTAAGTGACTACAAACACCGACGAGCAGTGCAACCTGATGGATAGAGAACCCTAAGAGGAAATTAACAGTGATACCTGAGCAAGAAACCCAAGCAATCATTACCGACGAGTAGAATCACAAGAATTACTGATGATCAGAATCACAGTGTTACCTGATGGACAGACAACCCTGATGAAGAATTGAAGTGTTGACTGAGCTAACAAAGAGTTAAAACACCGAAAAGAACTGAAGTTTAGAAATGAAAAAAGACTTAGCTGGAAAGAGATAAAGGAGTTAACTAGTTGTTAATATTGTTTTCATTGACAATTTAAAAGCCAGAGATAAGCAAGAGATTTAAATCTATTTTATTCCAGTTGTCTAAGAGAAATCTACGGGATAAAACTGAAGTAAATTTTTAAAGAAAGATTGGCTAGAATTGAGGATCATGCAAAGAACAAGAAAGTTAAGAACTAAGAAATGGTGAAATAATTTCTATAAAGATAAAATCTCATGCATTATGAATTAGGGGTGAATTGAGAAAAATGATCCTAGAGAGAAACCGATGAAGAAATAAGTCTTCAATCAGACCTGATCAATCAATCTGAAGAATAGAGCTAATTCTCTAGACACCTAGAAAAAGAGAAGCACAACATAACCGAGAAAAAAGAAGTGGAGAAAAGGTATTGGAAAGATACATTGATCAGAAAGGTACTATGAGCTTACAATAGATCTGAAAATCAGCAAAGTATATTTTTATATGTGAACAGATCATTTATTGTTTCAATTTAACCATTGGATCGTAAAGTCTCTTAACCAAGAAGGACTTAACAATCCTTAATATATTGAGATAGATCCTAAGGAGTATCAAAAGGTTTGTTCATGAAGATAGCATAGAGATGCCAGATACCAAGTGACAAACTACACAAGGTTTGGTCATAAAGGTAGCATAGAGATGCCAGATATCAAGTGACAAACTATTCTATTTAAATCCTCTAACAAGGTCACACCTAACAGTGTGTTTGTAACCTTTAACAGGGTTGGCTCTTTACCGAGCTCACTTCAGAAGAGTGAAAATTTTGAGTTACTGGCCCCAAGTGGTTTTTCCCTTAACAGAGTTTCCACATTAAAAATCCATGTGTCAATGTGTTTATGAGTCATTACTTTAGTGTTTTGCATTACACATAACTAATCTGGATTGATCGATATACACTAAGTAATTTACAATATTTTGATAAATGAAAGACTGCTAATTAGTAAACAGTAAGAATAAGGTTTAACAGTGAACTTTGAGCAGTAGTTATTTGTTGAGATTATTTGAAGGCATTCATCTTGTAGGTTTGAAGATAACTAGAGGCTTATAATTGTGGTAATAAGTTTTTGGGATAATTTATTGGAATATTTTTTAGGCCACTAATTCCCCCCCCACCCACCCTTAGTTATTCTAACAATTGGTATCAGATCTTGTGTTCTTAGAAGGAAGGTTTTGTTGATGGGACTTTGTGACTGGGTCCGCCAACAAAGGTAAGTTGTCACCGGACACCAGCCAACTTCTCCTATAAAGGTTGTCTAGGGAAATAAGATTCCCTGGGCCTCCAAGCACGTGAGAGTCGAGTCTCGATAGTGCAGGGATCAGTTGGGAAATGTGACTATTTTGCTTAAGGGGGATAGTTGGTTATCTTAACTCGTCTTCTCCAGGGATTCAGGTAAGTGGGGTTTCCTGCAAGCATGCATTCATTTAAAAAATAAACTTCAAAAGATACCGTAGAGTTAGAAATATTTCATCTACCTATAGTTATATTGAACATTCAAAACATCAACAATGCTCTAACACACTGCACTAAATACCGAAGAAACACAAGGCCATCAGCTCATATTTGAACCGTAGCAAAGGAAAGGAGGTCGTTAATCTACTTTAAGTATCAGAGCAAAGGACATAAAGAACACAAAGCATAAAATACCATTAACCCAGAAGTCAGAATGCCAACAACATCATTGATAAAACTCCTCCTTCCTCATTAACGTATCTCCAGCAAGCACTGGTGCATGGTACAATGGTGGCTCCAAGGGGAGCATTTAACTACTGAAAGCTTAAAAACTATGGAGCATTGAGCTCTGCAACTAAGAACTGAGAAAGCCAAACTGCTATTAGCTATGGACTGCAAAATAATCAATTTTTCCGACCCTTGAAATGAAGTTAGACTTGTTATTTATACGCATCATTTGACCTAAAACTAACTTAACTTATTTTACACTTTACAATATAATACTATTTTTTGGTGACCGGTACTACCTGTGCCACGCTACAAAAGACCTCGAGACGGAGAAGGTCTGACATGTCAGAAGAATAAGACAAAAAAAGAGGAGTGGAAGAATTAGCCTCGAGAAGAGAGCCAGGAGGAGAAGGAAGAAATTTGATCCCCCAAGGATCGAGGCTACATGCCTCATAAATAGGAAAGTGGCACCCTGTCTCCGATGCACTACGTGTAAGGTTGAAGCGGCGCCATGGGAAGACCATCTGTCAAAAAACCTCTTGTTGATTCGACGTGCCTTGTTGCGGTTACCTACCTTCTAACAACCTTTATTAACTACTTTGAAAGTGACCGATCAGCCTTGGGAACCAGGACACGGGTCACTTAAAGAATACAAAAAATGTGGGATCCAGAATTCTGGGACCTAGGAACTTACATTCTGAAAGAATGAATGAATAAAAAAACACATCTCCTGGCAAGATTCTCTGGGCTCTAGAGAACTTTATTGTTCCTTATAATTTTTCCCAAGCTTCCAACACTTGGCATATGCTTTCTTCATCTACATCTCTAATGATGTCCCATCAGCTGCAGATAGCCTCCAATGCCTCCTGAACATCTTCAGCCTCGCTCTGGAATTCATCCACCATCTTGATGGCATCATGTGATCGGATCATTATTTTTGACAATCTAGATAACCTGCCCTAGTCAAAATCTCTGGCAGGCGGATACAGGGACTCCATCCGCTCATCATACTTGCTAAGGACATATTCCTCTGAGGTACATGTCCCAGTGGTGAAGGGATCAACTTGCGATACTCCAACCATGAATGCTTCAAACAGATACATGGGGTATTAGGCCGCTATCACTTTCTCTTTCAGGGCCTTAACCAGTTCCTTGCATACCTCACCCCTAAGGATAAGTCTGGAGTACTAGGCCTAGAGGGATTCATATTATTCATCTCCCAAAATTCCCGCCTTTGTGGTGACTTCTTCCCCTATGTTGTGGATCTCTTCCATCCCGGCCTTCCATTTTTCATACTTTGCACATTGTCCTTGGGCTCTTTCTCCTGCTCTTGCTCTAGTTCCTTTTCTTGTTCTTGTTCTTTTTCATTTTCCTGTTCTCCAGAACCTTCGGTGTTTTTTGCCATACTGGCATCTTCTGTTGTACTATCTGGAGCCTTTCCCTAGTCTCAATATTATCCATATTTTTAGGGACTTCGTCCCTCTAAGCGTCAGCTGATTCTATATTTTCATTATCTGGGACCTCCAGATTTATCTGCTACTATTGCTTTTGGGCCTTATTGGCCTCATCTGTTGCGGTATCTTCCTCCACTAAAATATCTTCTAGAGGTGGGTGAGGTCTCTGGCCAAAATTTAACAAGGTAGCCACCGTTACTACTTCACCGAATATGCTCTGGGGCACTTGATCACCCAGAGTAACCAAAGGCATTTGGAGCATGATGATCGAGGGTATAGTTGATCTCATGGGTCTAGGTTCCCCGATCATCATTTGCTCATCTATGTGTTGCCTTGGTGTATTATCGGTCTCTTGGACCGGTATCTTCTCTTTCTCAAGCCCCGCTTGTACTTCTTTTCAAGCCTCTTGCTCTGATGTATCTTTCTCTCACGGGATTTCCTTTTCTACAGGGACCTCTTCTTTGTTTTGAGCTGCAATCTCTTCCACTGCATGACCCATGTCTTGTTGGCGTTCCATGAGTTCCTCCGCTGAGAAAGTGTCATCAAAATCATCATGCGGGGGCGAGGAGTCTGAAATATCCTCTAGTTTGGGGGAGTCTGAACTGACATCCACAGGGGCATCTCTAGCATACCAGGACTAGCGGCTACGCTGGGTGTAGGGGTCACTTTCTTCTTCTTCTTTCTTACTAACAGATCCCCATAGTCTAGAATACTAGTAGAATCTGCCTCAGTAAAAGTATGTCTGCTCATCATGGTTGCCAACGATGGGATCCCGTCAGGTGAGCAGATGCCATTGGAGCTATGAGGTGGCCGGAGGATACCTGCATACTTAGTTGCTGGTTGGTCATCTTTTTTAACTCCATTTGTTTATATAGTTGAGCCATCATAAGGGTAGGAACTTTTTGAGGCACTTTGGGGACCGGGACACCCTCTTTTTCTTTCTCCTTGCTTGTGCTTGGTTCAGCAGTTGTGGATGATGAAGAAGGTCCGTCGTCATCTGAAGAGGGAATGGCCCTTTTAACCATTGGTTTCTTTTGGGTGCTCTTGGGACACGCCTGGGAAAAATACTAGTGACTTGCTTCTATAATGGGGTGACATACCCCTTCAATTGTTATGTCCTCAGGGGTGGCCCAATCCACCAGAGGAAGATCTAGCTTATCCAACCCTTGTTCTTTATATGTTGGATTCTCCAGCGGCCCATCATCTTTAAAGCCTTTCAGGAAAGTCTTAAGGTCAAGTGCTTGCATGAGCCCTTTTCTCATTTGTGAATGTTGTCGGGCTTAGAGATCAAAACTTTCTTGCCAGTCCACCCAGAAGTCTTCAATATCCATTTCGTGGGGTGGGGATGCCTGGGGGAGTGTTGTGGAAATCTTGCTAAGAGGATCGTAATTTTTCTGGGCATGGTGGAATTCCACCAGCTCCAGGTTCTTCAATTCAATGTTTGCCTTCTGGGCAACAGTGAGGCTACATGTATAATTCTCACATGAGAATGAGAATGGAATGTTGATGACCTTCTTCAATGTGAAGAGGGCGTGCAGATCCATCATTTGTCGGTAGAACTCTAAAAGAATAATCCTATCCCCACAATACTGAAGAAGGAGATGGGGCTTCCCATTGAAGCTTGTCACCCAAATGTAGGTGTGATGTTGGAACTAGATGAAAAAGTGGCCGTAGGAGCTGACCAGAGTCATTGCCACCTATGATAGTCAGTACCTAGAATCCCGATTAAGTGTTAGAATGTTGTTGTAAATGAAAGCATCATTTACCCGGCAGAAATTTGGGAAATTGAGTTCCCATTGCACTTGGGGATAATGATCCCACAGTGTCATTTGGCCTGGGCCATTTCCAAGATCCCCAACTGTTCCCAAACCTGGAAAAGCTAGTCTTTGTTGTGCTAGTCCCCATAGTACGTATGAAGTCATATAGAACTTGGAATTCTAGGCAATCCCCTTCAACTGCTTGTCTACATGGTTGGATATGAGGGTCGCCCAGTTGAAATTCTGACTGTGAGTGGTGATGCAGTACAAAAAGTAGTACATCCATGCTAAGAAATCCCAAGCATGGGGAAATCTGAAGATCCTACACAAAAATACAATTCCCACCTGAATGGGCTCTTTGAACTCCCCGCAGGGAATTTCCAACTTCATCCTCTTGTAATCCCTCTTTGGGACTTTCAGCCAGTGGTTGTTGATATGTTGTCGAGAAATGAATTCAGTGCCCTTGAACTCCTGCAATGTTTGGAGTCGATTCCAGATAATGGATCCACTGAACTGTGGGATCCCTAGCCCCGACGCGAAAGTTTTTACATCCAAGGTGATCATTTTTGCTAGGTACTGTAGTGGCCGGGGATCCAGGAGTAGGATGGTCCTAGTTGGTGTGTTGTACAATGTTTCTAATTGGAGTATTAACTCTAGTGATTACACCAAATAGGGGAATTTTTTTGCCTTGATGATACCGAAGGTGGTGATCTAAGTGGCCAGATTATCTCTAGTGGCCTTAAAACTATAAATGGCTTGAATCAAGCCTTGCACTTCTACCCAAGGTTTGGGTCCTGTGTCTGTTACCCCTTGAACCTTGGACGCTATTTTTGACCCCACGATGGCACCATCCCTGGGGTATTTGGAGGTCAAGAGCAGCTTTTCCAATAACCTCTCAGCCTTAGTTTTGGTGGCCGCTCGAGTGGATGTGGTAGGAAGCTCTGGGCTAGAAGGAGGGGTGATCACTTCAGACATCTTCAATCAACTTATCCACAACTTGCAAGATCGGAGAACCATTAGAATGTGATATATATATATAAAGATTACTAGAACTCTGGGGAAATTGTCACCACCCTGCATTTGTTCAACAAGTGTTAGCATATATCAAAAAGTCCCAGAATACATGTAATAAATGTGAATAGGACTCTGAGGGAAATCAAACCAAATGACAAAGGGAAACATAGGACAAAGGATTGCTTAGGGCCCAGATCTCAGATAATCTAGCCGTTGTCATACCGATGTGACTAGTAAGAAACTATGTTCGGCTAACATGGGTTGGCATGTGGTCAGGTGGTAGGTGACATAAAGGCATTAATGGTGAAAAGTGGGCTAACATAGGGTAAAATAAATGCCTGATGGGACATGGTTTCATTTCCCACTTGTGGGAAATTAATCTCGCAATTAAGGTGATGAGATGGAGGAGAGAGAAAGTTGTCATGGCTCGAACTAGCAAGGTGCCAAGTTTGAACCATCTTGACTCCATCTCAACAGGCTCGGTCTCATAGGTAAAAATACAATGTCAAAGCGTGAGGAACTCACGAGCTTAGAAGGATATACAAGGTATACACACATAAATACAAAGAGCCAAAACATATATACATGCGATATACAGAAAATACACCATATTTATAGATTTATACAAATTTACAACTATACACATATATGCATGAACTAATCTAAGGCAATGTACATTATTGACATTAATCTTCAACTATATAGAAGGCAAACAACCTTCTGGCAGAGGCAACCCACCAACGGTCGGAAAAACCCAAAGCAAAACACGAAACACAAAACCAGCAAAGACCAAAGAGCGGAGAAGGAAAAATAGGGAAAACACAAAAACAAACAGAAACCAGAGAACCTACCTAGAAATCTAAAGAGGAGTAGGGATAGAACACACCAGGAGCACATATGTGGCGAGCTCTACCTTCAACTAGTCATGAACAAGTACCTTGAGTCATCAGATAATTACCCACTAAGCATAGAGTAATCATAACTTAATCACAATTTGGTTGCCTAAGGATCGCTCTGAATGCACAAGTGTTTTTAATCATGGTAATTGTAAAAGTGATGTGTAATTCCTATTTATACCTGAGGTAAAAGAAAGTTACCCTCTTCTCCGCAAACTCCTAAATAGGCAAACCTCCAGACTCTGGGCCCGTGGATTCCTTGCCACCATACCTTCTTGCGGGAAGAAGACATCACGGTGAAGAATCCCGAAGCCCGGAATCTAGCTCTAGAAAGAAAAACAAACTCTGGGTCTGGGTCCCAGAGACATGAAAGACAAAAGAAAAAAGGAAATAAAACCTCACGGGAGGGAAAACCCAGAGAAGAAACAAAGAAAAAGAAAGACAAAGAAAATAAGGCAAGAGCCAAAAGCAAAAAGAGGGGACCCAATATTTTGCACACAAAATGTAGGGATAGGTATGCAGGGTATAACAAATGGTGACTATCTAGGATGAATGTCTTAGTGTATTTGAGAACCGCAGAATCTCTGGTTAGCAAAACCAGAACCAATCATTACTCAGAGCATCCTGTCTACAAGGCATGAAGTGTCTGAGAAAATTCGGTTCATACATGATTCAATCCTTAGTCTTTTGTCAACTGTGAAGTGTGTGCTTTGAAAGGAAATCAAGCTGATGACCTCTGGGAGAAGCAAAGAAGAGGCACTAAATATATCAATCCAAAGCCTTCAAATTTGCTCATTTCTCCCAGATACCAGAGTTTTCATCCCATCTTTTCTTTCCTTCTTATTTTACTCTTTTCTAGATGGGAAGACAGTACTTCTTTCACCATTAAGCTTAAGCTTAGCTAAATTTAACGGTGGTACTTCTTTCACCCTTCCATCCACCTTAATTTTCTAAATAGGGAAGAAAAGCTCCGAACGCGAAAAGAATTTTTAAAAGTTCAGACTTGGGCCAACAGACTTGTGCGACCAATCTACTCTTGGTGTGTCCAATTACTTGTTCCTTTTGATTTTGATTTAACCAATTGCCAGACTTCTGGTGATAAATCTGATGAAGATTACTCATATCCTATTACCAAACTTACAATCACTCTGAAGACCAGACCAATTCAACCATGCTAACAATAGATTCCAAGTTCACCGTAATGAAAAAGGTATCATCCCAGAGACTAGATGTTATGCGAGGCATACCAGCCTACAAAAGGGGGAGAAATAACACTAGAAACCTAGAAAAAGAAAGAACAAAGTCAAAAGCAAAACAAAATAAAAGGGGCAGTCCCGGGGGACAGCTAGCAAGACTATTTACAAGACAAGGTGCTCCAAACAGAGCAGCGGGAAATAAATATTTACAAGCAAGAAGATTTACAAATAGTACAACTCCAGACAAACCTACCTTATTTGAAATAATGTTTGAGAAATTGTCCATTGACGGGCAATGGGATGGGTTCTCCGGTCATGGTTTGAGGCAATAGGTATTTTCCCCGTAGATTTTTGAGATCAAATATGGTCTGACCTAGAGCCGTTGGAATTTAGTGTGCTTTCCTTTCTTTTCCCAAGCTTTATCCCACAAGAGGACCAAGATTGAAATATGAAAGGCCTTATACTGGAATCTTCGGTCAAACCATCATTTCACCACTGCTTGGTGATGTGCAAAATGTTCAAGGGTTGCGTCTATTTGTTCCTCTATTTACACCAAATTTAGGAGATGAACCTCCACAATATTGTCCCGGTTGCCGAATTCCTACATAAACTGTAAAACTGAGATTTGTAAGTTAATTGGGAACACTGGATTCTGGCTGTAAACCAAATGGAATGGGGATGCCCCCAGGGTAGCCTTAATTCAAATATGATCTGCCCAAAGGGAAAATCTCAGCTTTTGGTGCCAGTCCCAAGGATTATGTTCTAACAGGTGTTTGATCACTTCAAGCAAATTCTTGTTGGTTGATTTAGCCACTCCATTCCCCTGGGGGTAATAGTTGCTGGAGAACTTCAGAGTGATTTTCCAATCATAGGTCCATTCAAGTAACTGCATCAAAGAAAATGTCAGACCATTGTCACATACTATAGCTAAGGGAATTCTAAATCTTGTGACGATGTTTTCTTCCATAAATTTTATAACTATGTCCGTCGTATTATTTTTACAAGGTATCACTTTGGACCACCGGGTGTAGTAATCAGTAGCGGTTAGAATGTACTGGTGGTTGGCAGACAAGTTGGGGTTGATTTCCCCAGTGAATTCAAATGCCCATTGGGCAAAGGGTCTAGCTTCGAAAACTGGTTGTAAAGGCATAGCCAGGTTCTGCTCACGATGTGTTGCGGTTTGACAAGTATGGCACTTCCAGATGTGAGTGTAGACATCTTTAAAGATACAGGGCCAATAGTATTCAGCCCGAAGGATCTAATGGGCAGTGGCATCAGCTGAGCCATTCCTGATTCCAAACTACCCATGAAATGCTTTGAATATTTTTGTAGCTTGAACCCTATCAATGCACCAGAGGTACACTCATTCATAGTTCCTATAGAAAAGTGTGGCATTTTTTCATCATGAAGGGTGCGCTTTTCAACCACAGGGTGCTACGTTTGTTCAGAGGTAATCCCTCTGGGCATCTATTATTTAACAACAAGAACACCAGATCTCTATACCATGTATCTCAAGTGATGGACTCTACTATATATGTCTGACATTCAATGTGGGGAGTCTCTTCTATCATCGCTCTACATAGCCCTTGGCCTCAGACTATCTTCATGGGTTGCATTTCCAAATCATATTCCTAGAGGATGGCCATCCATTTCCCCTATCTTTCACCCAATTCACTCTGCATCAATGAACATTTCACCACCTGGTCCGGGGTGATAGCATGCACCTTGCTCCAGAGAATATAATGCCATAATTTATTCACAGCACGAATAAGAGTAAAGGCTTGCTTTTCTAAGGATAAGTACCATACTTCAGTGTTCTTGAAGGGGGAGCTCATGAAAGCTATTGGTTGTTCTTACCCTTCAACCTTCTGGGTCAACACTGCCACAAAAAAATGCAGCAAAGCAAAGGAATAGATATAGAAAGGGAGGGAGTAGTCTGGACTAGCTAGAACTGGTGCCTCCATTAACGTTTACTTGATCTAGGTGAACACCCACTTTGCTTCAGGACTCCACTCAACCTTGGTATCTTTCTTCATCATTTTGTTGAGTGGTTTTATGATCTCAGCGAATCCAGTGATGAATCGTCGAACAAAATTGATCTTTCCAAAGAAAGACCTCATTTCTTTCTTATTGTTGGGCATTTGCAGGTTCAGCAGCGCTTCAACTCTGTTAGGGTCAATGGATATACCCTTCTCGGAGATAATATGCCCGAGAAAATTCCCTTTAGTGACCCCGAATATGCATTTCTCAGGGTTGAGGGATATTCCATACCGGTGACATCTCTCGCAAATCTAGACGAGGTGGGCGGGGTGATCACGTCTATCCTGAGAAAATCTGGTCAAATCATCCATGTAGATGATTATAAATCAGTTCACGAGGCCTTTGAACATAATGTCCATAGCCTTTTGAAATGTAGCTCCTGCGTTAATCAAACCAAAGGGCATTCTCTGGTAGGAAAACGTTCCCCACTTGGTGGTAAACATCATTTTGTTTCTATCTCCAAAATTAACCATGACTTGGTTATATCTGGAGTACCCATCCAAGAAAGATATCATTTGTGATGCATTCATGATTTGCACTACCTCATCCAACGAGGGGAGAGGATGATTATCTTTCTTGGAGGCCTTGTTCAAATTCCATAAATCCACACAAAGGTAGATCTTGCCACTTTTCTTCGTCATAGGGCCTAGGTTGGCAACCCATGTAGTATGTTGGATTGGAAATATTATCTGGGCTGATAGCAGTTTTTGGACCTCCTGATGAATTAGAGGCTCGATCAGTGGGTTGAACGGTCATTTCTTTTGTCGGAAGGACTTAGCATCAGGTTTGAGTGGGATAGTATGAGTCATAACAGATGTATCATAGGTTTTCAAGTCCTCATACCCCCACACAATTACATCTATGTATTCTCAGAGAACTGCGAGAATATTTTCCTTCTCTTCAGGGGAGTAGGAGGTGCCAATGTGTATCATTTACTCTTCGCCAGGCTAGCTGATATTTACTTTCTCAAATTTTCCTCCCTCAGAGGAGGATGATATATTCTCCTAGTCATGAGGGTCTGAGTCAAAGATTCATTCAAGTGCGACCATCCCCTTTAGGATGGTACTGGTTGGTAGGTCCATGATCCCATCATCTTCATCACCCTGTCCAGTATCATAATGATCTTTCTCTTCCACTATCTGGTCTTCAAAGACACCAACATTGGTCATGAAGACTAGGATATGTTGATCATCCTCAAAGACCTGAAAATGGATGACATTGTCTAAAATGGACAGGGTGGGGATCATCTCAACAGAGAATTTTCAAAGTCGTGAGCCAGCCATGGGCTCAAGTGTGCTGGCAGAAATAGCAAAGGCATCCGGGACATTATTTCATCTCCAGAGAATGAGATCAATGCCGAAAGCATCAAAATATTCAATAAGGCTCCATGCTCCATTGTGGTATGTAGACAACCTTTTATCATGACAGGTATATTGACTCCGGACCTGTTTAACAATCAACTCTAAATCACCCAGGGCCCAGAAGCGAGTGATTCCTTTCCTTAGTGCAAATAGGAGTCCAAGGGCCAAAGCCTCATACTCTGTGACATTATTCATGTAGTTGAACTGCAGCCTGTAGGATGTGAGGAAGGATTTCCCCCATAGGTTGATTAATTCCTGTCCAGCTCCATGGCCCTATTTGGATCGGGACCCATCAAACTTAAGGGTCCACAAGTCATCATTTTTTGTCTAGGGTTGGGAGGATGAAGTGGTCTTTGGATTATTTTTGGGAGGATTAGGAAGAGTTTCCTCTGGTGCTGATGGTACAGGGTTGAGGTTTGCCTCCGAAGAGATTTCTGGTTGGGATTCCCAGACACATGGCACCGAAAGGGTGCTACCAGTAAAAGCACTAGGTCCCGGGGAATCAGCTGTGTATTCTTTCTTCCGGAGGGCATCGATACGCCGGGTAGTAGCGACCAGGAAAGGTTCACACTCTAGATCTGAATGTTTTTGATAATGCACCTGGCACCAAGTGTTGAACAAGTGTGTGGTGGGGTTTGCTGTAGCACCCTGAGAGTTAACCTCAACCCTCAATTTTTCTTCCAGGTCCTAAGTTCTCTATAGAACTATGGGATCCTCCCCGGGGGTGAAATTGAATGTTAGGATCTCAAGGGGTTGGTACACCCCAGGGGAAGTCTCAGAGAATAGGACCTCATTCACCCTCCCAATTTTGGTGAGGGCCTATCTCATTTGGGGCTCACTTTTGACCCAGATATTGTTAGATTCTCCTTCCCAGGGGAGCCATAAGTGGGAGAAGTCAGTCAAGAAGTATCTGTTCAGGGACTTGGACAAATTTTGACTTAATAACATCCCATAAGTTTTTGGGATGTCCACCACTTGGATGTCAATTATGATGGCTATCTTGGGGTCCTGAATGACTTGAATTTGGACATTCTTCGGTTCACCCACCATTTTCACAGCAATTTTATCTAGTTGGATTACTACACCGTTAGACAGGGTGGGTCAAAATCTGAGCTTCTAGCATATGGATAAAGGCATGATGTTGCCCAAATCCCCAGAATCTACTAGGCAGTTGTATATGGTTTTCCCTTGTATGTTTAGGCCTAACAGGAAGGGAGGATCTTCAATATTTCCCCAGAAGACAGCCACACTGGCATCCTCAAAAGAGACAGTCTTGGGCGGGTGAATGACGGCTTCCAAGTTTCCCAAGAGCTTCAGAAGAGACTTCTTCTATTCAGGACAGTTCAAAAAAACCTCCATCAAGGTCATGGAGGTGGTGGTCTATTCTAATGCCTTCATGATGTCAAACCTTCCTCCCGGGAATTGGTGGCTTCCCTCGGTCGAGTCCTTTGCTTGGTTAGAGCTAGGGCCTTTCAGAAGGGCAGACCGATCGGTCATATTTTCTCGGGGAGGAGGATTCTTGGGAGGTGTGGGCATGTAAATTGGTCCTTTACCAGCCTGACTTCAAGTGTTGTAAGAAGTTCATGGGTTGGTGAAGGCATTGGCCTCAAAGGCTAGGATAGATTCATCAAAAACCCACTGTAGTTCAGGTTCTTCTTTGTCTCCCTTGTCTATTCCAAAGAAGATAGTCTCATAGGTAAAGGCACCATGAGTGGGCTCTTGTATAGGAGGTTCTGGGGGGGTAGGATTAGAAGCTTGTTGTCTGTCCAGCTGGGAAATCATGATGACTTTCTCCAGCGTGTCATAGTTTACCTCATTGTGGGAGCCTGTGTCGTGCAATCTACACCAGTTGGTCATGGGCTGAAAATCTGTGAATGGTGTGAAATGGGAAGGTCCAGCTCCACTCTGATTGGTGTTTTTGTTTAAAGGAGGACCTCTGGTATTAGCATTGTTATTCCATTATTGTTGGTTAGGTCAGGGCTCGTTGTTGAAATTTCTTCATCCGGCATTGTTGTTTCGTTGGCCAGAGAAAATATTTCCCCTCTGGGAATTGGAGTTCTGGGGTGCGTAAGACCCCGCCTTCTATTGACCCATGTCCATAGTCAGCATGGACAAAATTCACCGGAGGGATTCAACCTCGGTGGTCAATTGGGTGTTTGTGTCACAATGTGACGACTGTTGTTGTTGGTTCCCTAGGAAAGCAGCGGCATTCACTGGAGTCGAGGGTGGCAATCTTCCAGCCATGGATGATTGGAAGAAAGGCACTTTGGGTGATTGTGTTGATGGTTGTATTTTATAATGCTCATTCCAGGGGAAAGATTCCAGACTCGGTGTTGTCTGGTTCTGAGATGGATACACCTACTGGGCCTTCTGGTCTATCGGCGGTGGTGGGGGATTCATGGCCATCACGGGGGCACCCATTGCCTAATTGGGGTTATATCCTTTGGAGTAAGAAATTTCATTAGGTATCATGTTGAATGGCATGCTCTGCCCAATCTCGCCAAGGGATTTGTTAAGACCGCGGGACAACTCTAAGGCTAGGTTGTAAATCTTCACCAAAGTATCCCAGTCGCCGGGGGTGGTGGTTCTCTAGAGGAGAGTGGTAATGAAGGGGTCCATCACATTTAGGTAGGTTTGTATAGTTACATCTGCAGATGGGATGAAGGGACCCGTGCACTGTTTCAAGGCACGTTAGAACTGGTGGTTGAATGTTGCAAGGGGCTCATTCGGTTCCTTCCTGATAGAAATGAACTAGCTATGGGACCACGTTGGGTCCATGTGTACGTGGAAGGCAGCCAAGAAGGTGTCCTCCATGTCCTGCTAACTGTTGATGGAGTTGGCAGGAAGGTTAAGATACCAGTTCAGTTCATTCTGTCCCAGGGACAGAGAGAACATCCGGTTCACAACATCTAGATGTTGGATCCGGTGTCAGTTCATGGCATCTTTGTATGCCTACAGATGCTCTTCTACAGTTCATGAGCCTAAGTGCTCATATTGGGGAAAAATATTTTTGGGGTGCGAGGGTAAATCGTTGGCTACACTGGGAAAAGTTCCCATTGGGGACCCAATATTTCCAAAGTACACAGCCATCAGGGGTGTTGGATTTTGACTAGGTTGGGTGCTAATTCTCGGGATCACTTGGGGGACTTGGGTATTCTATGGTATGCTAGATCCCTAGACAATAGTGGTTGATTTGGCTTTCGGGGTCTGTTTCTTTCAAGCAGAAAGCTCAAGTTTGACAAACCTTCCAGGGTTGGGATTTGATCTGAGGACTCTTTTGAATCTTGCAAGTGAGAATGATGCAATCTCAATGAAGGCTTGATTCCTAAAACTATGGCTTGGGGAACCCTCAAGTGGTGTAAAATCTGAATCCTAAAAGGGGGACAAGTTCATGCCCTCCTTCTAGCGCTAGTTTCTGTTGATGAGACTTTGTGACCGGGTCCACCAACAGAGGTAAGTTGTCACAAGGTACCGGGGTACCAGCTAACTTTGCATGTAAATATTGTCTGGGGAAATGAGATTCCTCGGGCCTCCAAGCACATGAGAGTCGGCTTTCAATAGTGCGGGGCTCAGTTGGGAAATGTGACTATTTTTTTTAGGGGGATAGCTAGTTATCTTAACTCATCTTCTCCAGGGATTCAGGTAAGTGGGTTTTCCTATAAGCACGCATTCATTAATGAACAAACTTCAAAAGATACTACAGAGTTAGAAATATTTCATCTACCTATAGTTATATTGAACATTCAAAACATCGACAATGCTCTAACACACTACACTAAATGCCAAAGAAACACTAGGCCATCAGCTCATATTTGATCAGTAGCAAAGGAAAGGAGGTCGTTAATCTACTTTAAGTATCAAAGAAAAGGACATAAACAACACAAAGCATAAAATACCATTAACCTAGAAGTCAGAATGCCAACAACATCATTGATAAAACTCCTCCTTCCTCATTAACATATCTCCAGCAAGCACTGGTGCGTGGTACAATGGTGGCTCCAAGGGGAGCATTTAACTACTGAAAGCTTAAAAACTATGGAGCATTGAGCTCTACAACTAAGAACTGAGAAAGCCAAACTACTATTAGCTATAGACTGCAAAATCATCAATTTTGTCGACCCTTGAAATGAAGTCAGACTTGTTATTTATACACATAATTTAACCTAAAACTAACCTAACTTATTTTACACTTTACAATATAATACTATTTTTCAGTGGTCAGTACTACCTGCGCCACGCTACAAAAGACCTCAAGACGGAGAAGGTCTGACATGTCAGAAGAATAAGACAAGAAAAGAGGAGTGGAACAATCAGCCTCGAGAAGAGAGCTGGGAGGAGAAGGAAGAAATCCGATCCCTCGGGGATCAAGGCTACATGCCTCATAAATAGGAAAGAGGCACCCTATCTCCAATGCACCAGGTGTAAGGTTGAAGCGGCGTTGTGGGAAGACCATCTATCAGAAAACCTCTTGTCGATCTGACATGCCTTGTTGTGGTTACCTACCTTCTAACAACCTTTATTAACTACTTTGAAAGTGACTCAGCCTTGGGAACCAGGACACGGGTCACTTAAAGAATACAAAAAATGTGGGATCTGGAATTCTGGGACTCAACTTACATTTTGAAAGAATGAATGAATACAAAAAAACATCTCCTGGCGAGATTCTCCGGGCTCCAGAGAACTTTATTTTTCCTTATGATTTTTCCCAAGATTCCAACACTTGGCCTATGCTTTCTTCATCTACATCTCTAATGTTGTCCCATTGGCTGTGGATAGCCTCCAATGCCTCCTAAACATCTTCGGCCCCACTCCAGAATTCATCCACCATCTTGATGGCATCATGTGATCATATCATTATTTTTGACAATCTGGATAACCTGCCCTAGTCAAAATCTTCGGTAGGCGGATACAAGGAATCCATCCTCTCATCGAACTTGCTAAGGACATAGTCCTCTAAGGTACACATCCCAATGGTGAAGGGATCGACTTGCGATACTCCAATCATGAATACTTTAAACAGACCCATGGGGTATTGGACCGCTTTCTCTTTCTCTTTCAGCACCTTAACCAGTTCCTTGCATACCTCACCCCTTAGGACAAGTCTGGAATACTGGGCCTGGAGGGAATCATATGATTCATCTCCCAAAATTCCTGCCTTTGTGGTGACTTCTTCCCCTATGTTGCGGATCTCCTCCAGCATAGCCTTCCATTTTTCATACTTTGCCAAATCTTTCTCCCATATAATAGCAGAGCCCTTTGCCTGGATAGGAAGAACATCGACCTGATAAAGGTTTGGGAGGGATGTCACCATAAATTGTCTCATGATGGTCACTTGCTTGGCTGCCCACCCATCCACAGCTTGTTCTTTCTTCTTTATGATTTGTAGAGAATCCACATCGCCCTGCACAAGCGGCAATCTGGACGAAGGGGTTCCGGGGTGGACCTCAGACAAGGATTGTGTAAGTTCTACTAGAAGCGTGAGGAGATTGGAATTTGTCTCCCTTTCCTCCTTTATCTTCTGGATTTGATTGATGTATCTAGCCTCTATTGCTTTGGTGGCCTACTTCAATAAATCAAGCTCACCCCTTTTTGTCTCTCCTCCCCAATGCTACTTCTGTTATATTATAATCTTTGGGCCTTACAGCTGTCGCATCTACATCTGGTGGGGGTGTTGTGATAATCACAACTACACTACTTGCTAGATTAGTCTAGAGAGTATGGACTGTCTATGCCTTCTTGGGCTTTTTAGCCTCTTCATTCTTGGCCATCATTTCCGCTAATGAGAGCGTGGTGCCTAAGGTCACCGCTAGGGCCTTTCTTTTCTTTGATTTTACCAGCCATTGGGCGACTGGGGTGGCCTCACTGTTAAGACCTTTTCACTGGGACTCCTTTTGGAATCCGGCGGCACATTCCTAGAATGCACATTGTCCTCGGGCTCTTTCTCCTGCTCTTGCTCTTTTCCTTTTCTTGTTCTTGTTCTTTTTCCTTTTCCTATTCTCCGAAACCTTTGGTGTTTTCCACCATAGTGGCATCTTCCATTGTACTATCTAGAGCCTTTTCCCTAGTCTCAATATTATCTATATTTTTAGGGACTTCATCCCTCCCAACGTCATCTGATTCTATATTTTCATTATTTGGGACCTCCAGATCTATCTATTGTTGTTACTTTTGGGCCTTATTGGCCTCATCTGTTGGGGTATCTTCCTCCACCAGAATATCTTCTGGAGGTGGGTGAGGTCTCTAGCCAAAATTTAACAAGGCAGCCACCATTACTACTTCACTGAATGTGCTCTGGGGCACTTGATCACCCGGAGTTACCAGAGGTGTTTGGAGCGTGATGATCAAGGGTACGGTTGATCCTATGGGTTCAGGTTCCCCGATCATCAGTTTCTCATCTATGTGTTGCCTTGGTGTGTTCTCGGTCTCTTGGACCAGTATATTCTCCTACTCAAGCCCCACTTGTACTTCTTTTTGAGCCTCTTGCTCTGATGTATCTTTCTCTCCTAGGATTTCTTTTTCTACGGGGACCTCTTCTTTGTCCTGAGCTGCAATCTCTTCCACTGCATGACCCATATCTTGTTGGAGTTCCATGAGTTCCCCTACTGAGAAAGTGTTGTCAAAATCATCATACAGGGGAAAGGAGTCTAAAATATCCTCTAGTTTGGGAGATTCTAAACTAACATCCATCGGGGTCATCTCTGGCATATCGGGACTGGCAGCTGCGCTGGGTGTAGGGGTCACTTTCTTCTTCTTCTTTCTTACTAGTGGAGCCCCGGTGTCCAGAATACTAGTAGACTCCGCCTTAGCAAAATTCTTTCTTCTCATCATGGCTACCAACGATGGGGATCCCCCTGGGTGAGAAGATGCCATTGGAGCTACAAGGAGGCCGAAGGATACCTGCATACTTAGTTGTTGGTTGGTCTACTTTGCTGAATCTATTTTTTGATGTAGTTGAGCCACCATAAGGTAGGAACTTTTGGAGGCACTTTGGGGACTAGGACACCCTCTTTTTCTTTCCCCTTGCTTGTGCTTGGTTCAGCGGTCATGGACATTGAAGAAGGTCTGGCACCGGCTGAAGAGGGAATGGCCCTTTTGACCATTGGTTTCTTTCAGGCGCTCTTGGGACACACCTGGGAAAAATAATGGTGACTTGCTTCTATAATGGGGTGGCATACCCCTTCAATTATTAGGTCCTCAGGGGTGGTCCAATCCACTGAAGGAAGATCTAGCTTATCCAGCCCTTGTTCTTTATATGCTGGATTCTCCAATAGCCCATAATCTTTAAAGCCTTTCAGGAGAGTCTGAAGGTCAAGTGCTTTCATGAGCCCTTTGCTCATTAATGAATGTTGTCGGGCCCAGAGATCAAAACTGTCTTGGCAGTCTGCCTAGAAGTCTTCAATATCCACTTTGTGGGGCGGGGATGCACGGGGGAGTGCTGTGGAAATCTTGCCGAAAGGATCATAATTTTTCTAGGCGTGGTATAATTCCACCAGCTCCAGGCTCTTCAATTCACTATCTGCCTACCGGGCCACGGTGAGGCTACATGTATAATTCCCACATAAGAAAGGGAATGGAACATTGATGACCTTCTTCAATGTGAAGAGGGCGTGCAGATCCATCATCTTCCAGCAGAACTCTAAAAGAATAATCCTATCCCCGCAATACTGGGGAAGGAGATGGGGATTTTCATTGAAGCTTGTCACCCGAATGTAGGTGTGATGTTGGAACTAGATGAAATAGCGGTCGTAGGAGCTGACCAGAGTCATTGCTGCTTATGATAGTCGGTACCCGAAATTCCAAGTAAGTGTTAGAATGTTTTTGTAAATGAAAGCATCATTTACCCAATAGAAATTTGGGAAACTGAGTTCCCATTGCACTTGGGGATAATGATCCCACGGTGTCATTTGGCCGAGGCCATTTCCAATATCTCCAACTGTTCCCAAACCTGGAAAAGCTAGTCTTTGTTGTGCTAGTGCCCATAGCATGTATGACATCATATAGAAATTGGAATTCTAGGCAATCCCCTTCAGCTGCTTGTTTACATGGTTATAATTGAGGGCCACCCAGTTGAAAGTCTGACTGCAAGTGGTGATGCAATACAGAAAGTAGTACATCCATACTGAGAAATCTCGGGCATGGGGCAATCCGAAGATCCTGCACAAAAATATAATGCTCGCCTGAATGGGCTCTTTGAACTCCCCATGGGGAATTTCCAACTTTATCCTCTTGTAATCCCTCTTTGGGACTTTCAGCCAATGGTTGTTGATATGTTGTCGGGAAATGAATTCAGTGCCCTTGAACTCCTGCAATTTCTGGAGTCGATTTCGAATGATGGATCCACTAAACTGTGGGATCCCTAGCCCCAAGGAAAAATTTGTCACGTCCAAGGTGATGATTGTTGATGGGTACTATAGTGGTCAAGGATCCGAGAGTAGGATGGTCCTAGTTGGTGCATTATACAGTGTTTCTAATTAGAGTATTAACTCCGGTGATTGCACCAAATAGGGGAAGTTTTCCGCCTTGATGATACCAGAGGCGGCGATCTGAGTGGCCAAATTATCTCCAGTGGCATTCAATCTATAAATGGCTTGAATCAAGCTTTGCACTTCTACCCAAGGTCTGGGTCCTGTGTCTGTTACCCCTTTAACCTTGGACTCTATTTTTGACCCCATGACGGCACCGTCCCTAGGGTATTTGGAGGTCAAGGGAAGCTTTGCAAATAACCTATTCGCCTTAGTTTTGGTGGCCGCTCGGGTGGACGTGGTAGGAAGCTCTGAGATGGAAGGAGGGGTGATCACTTCAAACATCTTCGATCAACTTATCCACAACCTGCAAGACCGAAGAACTGTTAGAACATGATATATATATATAAAGAGTACTAGAAATCTGGGGAATTTTTCACTACCCTGCATTTGTTCAACAAGTGTTAGCATATATCAAAAAGTCTCAGAATACATATAATAAACATGAATAGGAATCCAGGGGAAATCAAACCAAATGACAAAGGGAAACACAGGACAAAGGATTTCTTAGGGCCCAAATCCTGGATAATCTAGTCATTACCATACCGATGTGACCAGTAAGAAATCGTATTCGGTTGACGTGGGTTGGCACGTGGTTAGGTGGCAAACAACATAAAGGCATTAATGGTGACAAGCGGGCTGACACGGGGTAAAATAAATGCCAGATGGGACATGGTTTGAATGCCCACTCATGGGAAATTAATCCTGCCATTAAGGAGATGAGATGGAGGAGAGAGAAAGTTGCCATGGCTCGAACCAGAGAGGTGCTGAGTTTGAACCGTGGTGACTCTATCTTAACAGGCTCGATCTCATAGGTAAAAATGCAATGTCAAAGTGTGAGAAACTCGTGAGCTTGGAAGGATATATAAGGTATATACATATAACATAGAGAGCTAAAATATATAAACATGCGATATACAGAAAATACACCGTATTTACAAATGTATACAAATTTACAACTATACACATATGTGCATGAACTAATCTAAGGCAATGTACATTATTTACATTAATCTACAACTACACAAAAGGCAGACAACCTTTTGGCAGAGCCAACCCACCAACGAGCGGCAAAACCCAAAGAAAAACATGAAACACAAAACCAGCAGAACCAGCAAAGACCAAAGAGCAGAGAAGGAAAAGTAGGGAAAACACAAAAACAAATAGAAACCAGAGAACCTACTTGGAAATCCGAAGAGGAGCAGGGACAGAAAACACCAGGAGCACATCTGCAGTGAGCTCTACCTTCAACTAGTCATGAACAGGTACCTTGAATCATCAGATAATTACCCACTAAGCACAGAGTAATCACAGCTTAATCGCAATTTGGTCACCTAAGGATCGCTCTAAATGCACAAGTGTTTTTAATCATGGTAACTATAAAAGTGATGTGTAATTCATATTTATACTCGAGGTAAAAGCAAGTTACCCTCTTCTTCGCGAACTCTGGAATAGGCAAACCTCCGGACTTCGGGCCTGGGGATTCCTTGCCTACATACCTTCTTGTGGGAAGAAGACATTGCGGCGAATAATCCTGAAGCCCAGAATCTGGCTCTGGAAAGAAAAAACTCTGGGACCGTGTCCCGGAGACATGAAAGACAAAAGAAAAAAGGAAAGCAAACCTCACGAGAGGGAAAACCCGAAGAACAAACAAAGAAAAACAAAGACAAAGAAAACAAGGCAAGAGCCAAAAGTGAAAAGAGGGGACCCAACATTTTGCACACAAAATGTAGGGACGGGTATGCAGGGAATAACAGGTTTCAAGACCTAAGAAAAAGATCACAAGATGAGAAAACAAGATGTGCCCAAGTTGAACAAGGACAACTTTGCATCATGGCAAAGTACGATAAGACTCCACCTATTAGGTGTTGGAAATTATGTCACTCAATACTTGGATACTAAATATGTGTTGCCTATAGGACCTCACACACTTGAGAAATTAAGAGAAAAGCTTGAGCATAATTCTATGATGATAGAACTTTCTTCCTCACTCTCTGATGTTGAATTTGAAGATGTCAAAACCTGCACCACTGTAAAGCAAATGCAGGACAAATTGAAGCTAGTACATGGAGGAGATGCTAATGTACTAAGAGCTAAGGAAGAAAGCCTAAGAGGTAAATTTGTTGACCTAGGAATGAGAGAAGGAGAAAATATCACTCAGTACAGCTGCTGAATAAAAGAGGTAGTCGATGCTATCTGAGGAGTTGGAGGCATACTTGAAGAAGAAATAGTGGTAAGTAAAATCCTAAGAACCTTACTATCTGTATATGCTATTAGAGTATCATCTATACAAGAAATGAGAACAGTAGAAAACAATAATGCCACTCTAGATAGTTTGGTTGGTAGACTAATTTCATTTGAGATGAATAACTTTTATAACGGTGTCTTACCATCTATTGAGTCTGCATTCAAATCTTCTTTGAAAATAAGTAAGCCAAGTCATAAACACACTATGAGAAATGATAGTGAAAGTGATAGTGATGACCAAGATCTTGATGAGATTGAAGCACTAATGGCTAGAAGATTACAGAGAGGCAAAGGTAGATACAAAGGTAAATTACCACTTGTATGTTTTAATTGTAAAGAAATTGGACACTTTGCTGCTAGATGTCCTAACAGAAAAAAGAGATGACAGAAGTAATGACAGATCATATGAAAAGAAGTTTGATAGAAGTGATAACTGAGATTACCAAAGCAACTGACAATCTAACAAAAGAGATACTCAAGAGTACAAGGACAAAGGGAAGAAACCTTGTTACCTAGATGAGAACAGAGATGGAGATACTGACACTGAATTTGATGAAGACATTGAGATGTTTTTTGTGGCCATTGAGGATGATTCAGACAAAGAAGAAAGGTATCTAGAGACTGCACTCATATCTAAGGTTAGTAAGAATGATGTCTAGATTATAGATAGTGGCTGCACTCACCACATGACCGGTGATAAAAAAAAGTTTGAAACTTTTGAGTACTATAATGGTGGATCAGTAAGAATGGGTAATTACACACCTTGTCCAGTTGAAGGTAAAGGAACCATAATGTTGAATAACCTAATCAAATGTGAAAATGCATACTGGGTAAAAGGACTTAATTATAATATATTGAGTGTTTCATAGCTGAATAACACAGGTCACTGAGTAACATTTGAGAATAAGAAGGAAAATATCTTTAATGAATTAGGAAGGTTGATCGGAACTGGTGAACAGACAAAAGGTAACCTATTCTATCTTGATGATATTAACACCACTTGTTTAATGGCTAGAAACAAAGACATATGGTTGTGGCATAAAATATTATTTCATGTGAATTTTGACAACATGATAAAGATAAGAAATAAAAGGAAAGTAAGAGGCTTACCGAGCATGTCAAAGCCTGGGCATATCATGTGTAAGAATTGTCAAAAAGGTAAAATGACAAGGTCTAGTTTCAAAATAAAATACCATACATCTAATGCTATTCTAGAATTAGTCCATACTGATCTATGTGGACCCATGAGAACAAAGAGATACTATGGTGATAGATATTTCATTCTCTTTATTGATGATTATTCTAGAATGATGCCAGTTATGTTCTTAAAACAAAAATCATAAGCATTCAAGATGTTTAAATGGTATAAAGTTATGGTAGAAAAACAAAGTGGTAAGGAATTGAAATGCTTAAGATCAGATAGAGGAGGAGAATTTGTTTCTGATGAATTCACTAACTTTTTCAATGAGCATGGAATTAAAAGACAGGTTTTTGCACCAAGAACACCACAACAAAATGGAATTGTTAAAAGGAGAAACAGATCCATTGTTGATTGTGCAAGAACATTGATGATTGAGAAAAGCATCACTCAAACATTCTGGAGGGAAGCTGTTAGTATTTTTGTCTACAGATTGAACAAAATACAATTGAAGAAAGACACAAAGAAGACACCCTATGAGCTATGGTATGGTTACACACCCAATGTAAGTTACTTCAGAATTTTTGGTATTCAATGTTATATTTTCAAAGATGATAGAAATGGAAAGCTTGAATCCAAAAGTGATGAAGGAATCTTTCTAGGGTATTCTACCAAGATCAAGGCTTATAAATGTCTTAACAAGTCCTCTAACTAAATCATTGAAAGTGAAAATATCAGAATAGATAAATATGTAGAGAAAAATGATGAGGAAATCATAAAAGAACCAGAAGACTACAATAGGTTTGTTTACACTGAAGAACCTGAAACTCTACCTGAGCAATAGTGCATCACTCCCGAGCAACAAAACATTGCACTCGAGCATCAGGCTCCAAATACCAAAAATTAGGAAAATGCTCTAAATGATGTTCCAAGTGATGGAGATCCGAATGAAGATCAAGATGATGATCAGAATGATGAACAAAGATCTGAACCGATACTTGCCAAGTATGTCAGGAGACATCATCCACAGAACCAGATCATAGGAGACAAGAAGGTTGGAATGAGAACAAGAACTAAGTCACTGGACACTAGATGTTTAATTTGTGATTTTGAGCCTAAATCTGTTAATACTACACTTGAAAATAAAGAATGGGTCAGTGCTATGAATGAATAAATAGAATAGATTGAGAAGAACATAACATGGACATTAGTACTAAGACCATATGACAAGAATGTCATCGGTACCAAATGGATATTCAGAAACAAGCTGAATGAGAATGGAGAAGTCACAAGAAATAAAGAAATATTAGTATGCAAGGGGTATGCACAAGAAGAAGCTATTGACTATGGTGAAACCTTTTCACCTGTTGCTAGACTAGAAGGATTCAGAATACTACTTGCTTATGTTGCATTCAAAGGATTCAAGGTATACTAGATGGATGTCAAATCTGCATTCCTAAATGGAATACTAGAAGAAGAGGTATACATTGAACAACTAGGAAGGTTTGTTGATCCAAACAGGAGAAACATAGTTTTTAGACTACACAAAGCCTTGTATGGATTAAAACAAGCACCTAGATTCTGGTATGAAAGACTTCACTCCTATCTCATAAGCATTGGATGTGTAAGAAAAAGCAAAATAGCAATCTGTATTTAGAAGAAGATACTAATGATAACGTTCTGACTGCTGAAATATTTGTTGATGATATCATATTTGGGAGTAATGATATGTTATGAAGAACTTTTGCTAATGAAATGAGCAAAGAGTTTGAGATGTCGATGTTTGGGGAGATCAAATTCTTTCTTGGTCTACAGATTATTCAACAAGATGTGGGTATATATATCACACAATCCAAATACATTAAGGAAGTGTTGAAGATATTCAAGATGGAAGATTTCAAACCAGTTGGAACACCTATGGAAACTCGATGCAAGATAACAAAAGAAGACAAATCAAATGAGGTAAATCAGACCTCATATAGATCAATGATTGGAAAACTAATGTATGTTGTTCATACTAGAATAGATATAGCACATGCAGTTGGAATGGTTGCAAGATTCTCTGCTAATCCCAAAGAATCACACATGATTGTTGTCAAGATAATTCTGAGATATCTAAAAAACACCGAGGAATATGGATTATGGTATAAAAGAGAAGGAAAATTTGAGCTTCAAGTTTATACAGATGTTGATTGGGCTGGAAACTTAGATGAAAGAAAGGCCACAACTTGAGGAGCATTCTTCATGGGTGACAAACTTGTCACATGGATAAGCAAGAATCAAGGATGTATCTCACAATCTACTGTAGAAGCAGAATATGTGGTTGCTGCTGCAAACTGCTCTAACATTGCCTGGATCAAACAGTTACTAGAAGGTATGAATATGAAAATTCTTGAACCAGTGATTATCTAATGTGATAATACAATTACAATTAACATATCAAAGAATCCAGTCATACATGCTAAGACTAAGCATATTGCAATCAAGTATCATTACTTAAGATAACAAGTTCAAGAGAAAGAGGTGATACTAGAATATGTTTAATCCAAGGAACAATTAGCTGATATATTCACAAATCCATTGCCTAAAGATACATTTGAGTACCTGAGAAAGAGACTAGGGGTCTGGCCCTTGTCTATTGGTCAGTAAGCTGACTACAAGGCTGCATCAACCTACACAAAATTAGAAGATCATTCATGTTGATGCAAGAAAAAAGATGGACTGCATAGATATATTAGTACACAGCAAGTTATATATCTAAACCGAACACCAAAGTCACTTTATTGATGATGGATAGGGAAATTCAAGGAGTATATTATAAAAAGGTGAAAGGATATAATGTTGGCATGATAAATGTTTACTTTGGCATTGTTGTCAAAGGGAGAGAATATCCTTAAAAATCAAGATGGGAGAGAATATCCTGAGAATATCTAAAGGGAGAGATTACATATGAAATATCCATCATGACTATCATAAGGGAGAGATGACTTAAGATGACTTGAGAGAGATGTAACCTGTAAGGGAGAGAATATCATGAGGGAGAGATGACTATATTGTTGTCAAAAGAAAAAGAGATGATCAAGGAGAGGAACAGTCAAAGGGAGAGACAACATCAAAGACAAAATCAAAAGCTGCTACATCTATCTAGTGAAGGGATTGAAGATTAAAGAAAATACTCTGCAAGATACAAATCTAATCTATATGAGCTTACCAAGAGCCAGAAATTTGTATTGGTTATAGAACAATGAGATTGGTAGATTGATGAACTACAACTGATATATTTCATATTGTACTAGTAATAATATAGTCTGATAATGTAGTGTGTTGCATCAATGCCAAATGGAGACATTGATTAACTATAACTGATTGAATGTTTGAAGATGTTAAGTTGATGATCACCAAGCTTCAAAAAGTTAATGCAAGACATTAAATCAGTTAATGTATTGTATTTTCAATGATGTCAACTTGATATAATCTGATTGGCTATATACAAAGTGTCGAAGACTTTAGAGAACAAGAAAGATTAAGGTTATGCTTTCAGTAATGCATAAAAGTTTAGTATGCACTAAGTGACTACAAACACCGATGGGCAGTGCACCCTGATAAATAGAGAACCCTGAGAGGAAAGTCACAGTGATACCCAAGCAAGAAACCCAAGCAAGCATTATCGATGAGCGGAATCAAAAGCATTACTGACGAGTAGAATCACAGTGTTACCCGACGAACAGGCAACCCTGATGGACAGACAACCCCGACAAATAGACAACCCTGACGGAGATGCCCAGGGACAACTAAAGTGTTGACCAAGCTAATAAAGAGTTAAAACATTGAAAAGAACTGAAGTTCAGAAATGACAAAAGACTTGGCTGGCAAGAGCTAAAGAAGGAGTTAACTGGTTGTTAATATTTTTTTCATCGACAAGTTAAAATCTAGATATAAGAAAGAGATTTAAAGCTATTTTATTCTAGTTGTCTAAGAGAAATCTATGGGATAAAATTGAAGTAAAGTTTTAAAGCAGGATTGGCTAGAATTGCGAATCACGCCAAGAATAAGAAATTCAAGAAATGCGAAATGGTGAAATTGTGTCTATAAAGAGACAAGCTAATTCATTATGAATTAGGGGTGAATAGAGAAAAAGGATGTTGGAGAGAAACTGATGAAGAAAGAAGTCTTCAATCAGACCTTATCAATCAAGCTGAAGAATAGAGCTAATTCTGTGGACACTGAGAAATAGAGAAGCACAGTATCACCGAGAAGAAAGAAGTGGAGCAAAGGTATTGAAAAGATACATTGATCTAAAAGGTATTATGAGCTTACAATAGATCTGAAAATTCGCAAAGTATAGTTGTCTATGTGAACAGATCATTTACTATTTCAATTTAACCATTGGATCAGGAAGTCTCTTAACCGAGCAGGACTTAACAATCCTTTATATATTGAGATATACCGTAAGGAGTATCAAAAGGATTGGTCATGAAGATAGCATAGAGATGCCAGATAACAAGTGATATACTACACAGGGTTTGGTCATAAAGGTAGCATAGAGATGCCATATATCAAGTGACAAACTATTCTATTTAAATCCTCTAACAAGGTCACACCTAACAGTGTGTTTGTAACCTTTAACAGGGTTGGCTCTGCCCCGAGCTCACTTCAGAAGAGTGAAAATTTTGGGTTACCGGTCCTAAGTGGTTTTTCCCTTAATAGGGTTTCCATGTTAAAAATTCATGTTTCAATGTGTTTATGAGTCATTAATTTAGCATTTTTCATTACACATAACTAATCTGGATTGATCGGTATACACTAAGTAATTTACTATATTTTGGTAAATGAAAGACTGCTAATCAGTAAACAATAGGAATAAGGTTTAACAGTGAACTCCGAGCAATAGTTATTGTTGAGATTATTTGAAGGCATTCATCTTGTAGGACTGAAGATAACTAAAGGCTTATAATTGTGGTAATAAGTTTTTGGGATAATTTATTGGAATATTTTTTAGGCCAGTGAACTTCAAATCAACTAGTGAAGGATACCTCGGCTAGAAATGTCCCATCCACTACTATCATGTCTCAAAATCTATTGCAAGAGAACAAATGATCACATAGGAAGAACAAGAGAAATTCCAAAGAAAATACAAACTCCACGGTCTAACCTACTAGCATAACCATGAGACAGAAGAGAGAGAAAGAGAATTGATAGTCTAGAAAATTGTGTTATTCTAGACAACTCTTACCTTGGGAAGCTTTGCGCATGGAGCACCTTGAAAGTGTTTTGCGCGTAGAGCATCATAAAATTATTTTGTCAATGCAGTGGCTTTAGGGGGATCAGTCTTATGGAAACCATCGTCTCCATATGGATCCATGTTTAGGGATTAGTCTTATGGAAACTTCGTATGAATTTGTGTTCAAGGATTAGTGTTGTGGAAATTTTTTATGAATCCTTGTCTAGGGATTAGCCTTAGAAATTTTTTTGTGAATCTGTGTTCAAGGATTAGTCTTTATGGATATCTCCATGTGAATTTGCAAAAAATGACCAGCTTATGGATAAAAGAATAAAAATTGCATGTAATGTACAAGGGAGGTTGTATGTATGCCCCCTCCTTATGATGGAAATGTAGTAGACATCATAAGGAAGATAATCAAGGATACCTACTTCCAACAACAAGGAGATATATCCTTAAAACAACAATGTATGTTATGAACTTAGCTAAGAGAAATGAATCTTATGAGCTAAGAAGATAGATAATTGTGAAAGGATATTCAAATTGTGGGAAGAGATGCTTGAAAGGAAGAGGTATTGTCTACAAGACATCTACCTTCAAGAGGAGTTCTTGGATAAAGATAGCAACTTCAAGACAAAGAGGGGGAGGAGAACAAGAATGCACCCATTTAGCCCCTATTACCAGGTGAAATGGGGATTCATGATGAAGGATGATAGACTTTGGAACACATAATAAGGGAAATTGTTTATAATGAACATAGTTTTGCAAATAAAGAAGGGTTTGTGATCAAGGATACATACCTCTTGTATAAGAGAGAATCCCAAGTCAAAACTAACAATTCTTTATAAGAAAAGAATGACATGTGATAAACAATTGCCACTGTACTAAGTAAAGTGGATCCTTAGAAAAGAGAGAAAATAATATACAAGCAATATTTCCCCCCAAGTATGAAGGAAAGACTAAATATATAATACACCCCTAATGATGGCTAGTTTATAATAGATATGCAATTCCAAGAAAAATAAGTTGTAAATCAGATAAAAAATTATTATGCTAGAAAAGACATCACATATAAAGTAAGCAAGTAATCAAGGAAATAAATGAAATGATAATACGAATGATTATTAGATGATAGGAATGCCCTTTGAGACATGAAAAGGATTGTTAAACAAAGATGTTAGTATCTTGCTTGAAACAAAGTATCTCATGCCGAAAAGAATGTGCAATCATGAAATAATAGAAAATCCATAGAGATGAAAAGAAGAGAGAAAGGATGCCACATTATATCTACTCAGTGGTCAACCCCAATTATACAATATATACACTTCTAAGTAAGGAAGATATTGTAAGGAGGATACTAATCTCGGGAAGGAGAAATATCATCTAAGAATAATTCTATACATGGGAGAATATCATAGTATAAAAGAGATGATTAACAAAGAGATAATGGATCCTTGAAAAGAGAAAAAGATGAGATAGAAATAATAACCAAATATAAGCCCTAAGTGATAGATATTTTATAAAAAAAAGCACTTTCAATCAAGCATAAGGTTGCAAATCAAGATGTAAATCTCCTTTAAAAGAGAAGATCGTTGCGTAAAACAACAAATATATGCAAGAGAGGATATCATACTATAAAATATGCAAGCTTTGCAAAGGATATTGGATGTATTGGATGGGAATATAAATAGAGGAAGGACATGATATTCTCTCTAAGTGGCTTTCATTTATAATAGACATGTATTTTCAAGAAAGCATAAGGTTGCAACTCGTGATGTTAACCTCCTGAAAATGAGAATATCCTTATGTAAAACAAAAAACGCATGAAAGAAAGAATGTCATCTTATAAAAGAAACAAGTCATCAAAGAGAGAAAATTAATCTTGTGAGATAAAGAGGATAATGGAATAAGACCCCCCCCNAAGCCCCCCCCCCCCCCCAAGTGAGGAGACAAGGAAGAAGGACTATTATGTTGCTCACAAATTATATTGCACCTAAAATTGTATCACCACAAATGACAATAAGCCTACAAAGGATAGGGTTAGCAATGTCACATAACGAGGAGAAACATAATAGGATATAGTTATTATGTGGAATGATCATGAAAAAGATGAATCGTACCACAATCAATTAAATCTTTAATTTTACAATTCAAATAATAACATTCATTAGTCTCATGCCATTGAATTTAATAAAACATACAAGTGGAAGAATTGTCTTACTTGAGTTTTCTATTTTTTTGCTTGTTTTTCAAAGGAAGAGTAATTAATTTGGCCTTAAGAAGCTCCAACAAAATAGTGTCTTGTTGTGAAGAGAAATGTATAGATTGATTGGGAGAATGAGAAGGTTGGAAACCTAAAGTTTCTTTTGAACAACAATGCTCATTAGGGAGGTTTGGTGTATCAGTAAGATAAGAGGCTCCTCTAGGTGGAATGGGATTGAAATTTAAAGAGGACCAATAAATATCCACACATTCATCAAATGGAGTTGTTTGATTCTCAAATTCAAGGGTCTTATTATTGATATGGAATGTTTGTGTGAAATCTAAGGTTCCTCAATCATAATCTTGAAGAGTTGATGGTCCACCTATTTGTATTGGAGAAAGAAATGACGAAGGAAATGGAGATTGAATAGAGTCAATTTGATTAGGCTCCTTATGTTCTAAAGTTGGGTTTTTAGAAAGAAAGTCATCAAGGATATTATCGTCTTGAGTATTGTTGTAGATGTATAGTACTTTATGATAATCCGGTTTCATAGCACTTTGTACAACAATCCCTATTTTTTTACGGGTATCTTGAATGGTATTGAATTAATTGTGTTCGTTAATCTCAAATGATTCCTTGAGAAAATAAAAATCATAAATGATGTTATACTCTACTTCTAAGTTGTATTATTGAAGGCCTCTTTGGTAAGAGGGAGATCTTTACAAGGAATGGTGGGAATCACAATGTTGGGATCAATTTTGGGAGGGTGAACATGATAGGAAGGAATAACTAAATTGGCATAATATGCATGAAATGAGACATCTTGGAAATCTTGAAGAAAACTTGAAATTGAACAATCAAATAAAGATAATAATTATGTTGAAATTTTATAACTACAAGAAGAACCCTAGAAAAGTTGTTGTTCATCAAGGGTTAATTCTGGTCTTATATGAGTATTTGAGGACTTAGGCCTTTAAAACTCTAAGTCTTCAGCTTGTTAAGTCGGTCTAAGAGGATAAACCTAATTTTGGTGGGTCTGAGAAGGAAGATGAGTCTGATTATGAGGAAGAAATTGATACCCCAAAGACAAAGAAGCCAAAAATATCAGCCAGTAAGAAGTTGATTCCTAAAAATATGGTGTACCAAGGTGACAAGGGAGATCATACTGAGGATAGTGATGAAAGTATTGTTAACCAAATTTCCCTATCCTATGCATTTTTGGCCCTCCTCTATGTTTTCCCGCCAAAAGATAACTAGCCCCTTTTCAAAAATCATGCTTTTACACTATCGCGCAGTCACGATCTATTGTTAATCGAAGTCTTTAAGTTGCGCGACTGCGCGACGAGCCAAAAATGGGGGTCATCGCGCAATCGCGATGAAGTTGTGTTAAAAGTTTTAGGTTGCGCGAGCGCGCGACGAGTCAAAATTAATGCATCGCGCAATCGCGATCCATTTTTTGCCTGGTTTGATCCGTCTGCGAGTGCGCGATGAGTTGTATTTCATGTTGTCGCGCAGTCGCGGTCAGTCTATGTCAGGTCGTTCTAGTTGTGTGATCGAGCGGGTCAATGTTTTAAGCCTCATCGCGCAGTCGCGATGTTTATTCCATGTAGCGTTTGCAGCTCGCGAGTGCGCGACCGAAAGAAATGATCAGCTCGTCGCTCAATCACTACAACAGTGCACATAAAAGAAAACAGTCCGCGGGTCTGCGATGAGCTAAGGCGAACGTTGTCGCGTAGTCGCCAAGCAAAAGGAAAGCAGAGGAAACCGAGCGCGGGTGCGCGATGAAATGAAAAGGTTGCTCGTCGCTCATTCGCTGTGGTTGTCAAAAGAAGGAAGAGGTGCTTGCGAGCGCGCGACGAGCTGGAAGAGCAGAGTAGTCGCGCACTCGCCGAGCAATAAAGGTAAACTAAATGCAGCTCGCGAGTGTGCGACTGAAGAAAAAAGATAAAGTCATCGCACACCTGCCGATCATTTAAGATAAAGGAAATGCGGCTCGCAAGCGTGCGACGAGCAAAAAGTAGGGCTCGTCGCTCACTCGCTGAGACATGAAGATAAAGGAAAAAAGGCTCGTGAGGGTGCGACCGAGTAAGGAAAGATGCTGTCGCGCACCCGCTGAGGAATAAGGACAAGTCAAAGACAGCTCACGAGTTTGCGACTAAAAGAAGAGGGGGCTCGTTGCGCACTCGCGCATAAAACATAAACAAAGTATGAGAGGCTGCGAGTAAGCGACAAGGCAGAATGATTTGTTCAATTTACAGGGATTTCCAGATTTGATCAGAGTATGCTAATTACAGGATTATGCAAGAAGCAGTCGGCTGATCTCTGATCAGATCTTCTCGAGGGGAAAGAATCAGATATTTTTGCAGAAAATCAGATTTTGAATAAATCAGAGCATACAGTTGATAAGTCTGCAGAACAGTTATTGAATTTCAAAGACTTTTGCAACTCTTCTAGAGAGACATGACCGCTTCTGCAGAGGAGCATTTATGTTGATATTTTGAAGAGATGACTTTCAGGGGTAAGCGGTGGCTAGACAAGAAATATCTGATCAGGAAGTTATGGCAAAAGATACAGTTGGCTTCGAAGTGGTATAAGTATGAGTCGAAGATTCATCTTGTGGGGGGAAAAGTAGTCTGATACTTGTAGTATTTTTGCTCCTGTGTCTAATTCTTTCATCCATCTACTTCTCTTCTGGTTCTATGATAGCTTACTGTTATTGTAATTACCTTGTGCCTCATTTTGTGTAATTCATGTTTATCCTCTTTTACAATCAATAACTGTGTAGATGTTTTACCCATTATTGATCAAGCTGATTCTGGTTCATTGTGTGTTGTGTCTATTTTGCTTGGATTACTGTATTGTGAAGTTTTCTCTTCCCTTGTAGTAATTTTAGTCTCTGACCTTCACATGTTTGCTGAGAATCATGTGGTAGAGGTTGTGTTAGTTGAGTTATATGGATGTGTAGTGCAGTTTCAAGGCAGAAGAAAGTAGGCCCTGTCTTGGTGTATCACCTTTCCCTTTTCAAGTAATTTGGTTTTCTGCATCTCCTTCTCCCTTTTTCTTGCAAGAGATAGTTTTAGGTGCATCCTGATAGTAGAGGAAGTCGGCCTTCTCTGGAGATTCAACCTCATAGTTCAAGTCCCACAGCTTGGAGGTTGATTCCATGTTTCACTAGGTTGCTGTTAGAGAAGCTTTCAGCAAGGGTGCAAACCT